>JAPYYQ010000526.1:0-75360 GCA_030522585.1 Anagyrus pseudococci | reverse complement strand
CAGTTTCAATATGAGCTCTCGCTACAAAACGGTATGAGACAGCACTATCGTTTTGATAGTGCTGCCATACCATTTCTATATGAATTTTTTTTCAGTGTATGCTACGGGCATTTTTCACGCAACCGTATAGATCCGATAAAAATCTCACTTCGATCGATAATGCTTTATCGACGATTTCTCATTGGTAAAAACGCGCGTGCTGTGCGTCTAAACGCACTTAAAATCCTGGGAAACAAATATTTAACGAGTGGGCTGCAGATGCGCAGTTGTAACGTCTGCTGAAAGTTGCATTGAAAAGAAAGACGGCATGAGCAGGAAAAAAAAGAGTAGAGGGCGAAAGAAGAGCGATAGAAAATCGGAGAAAAAGATCGAGACAAGATTTGTCGATCGAGAAGGACTAGAAGAAAAAGGGGGAGGAGGAGGATGGGTGTGGGGAGAAGGGAAGAAGAAGAGCCAAAGGAAGATGACAAAGAAAGCGTGCAAGTGCTCGCGACTGAATCACGCTAACTAGGCTCTCTCTCTCCCTGGCCGACGACGACGGCTCCGATCCTCGAAGACCACACAGAGTAAACCCGACGGGCAGGCTCTCTTTATCTGCCCCTCTCTCTCTCTCTTTCTGCGCCGGAGGGCCGGGTTTAAGGCCTCTCTCTCTCTATCCTATCGTTCGTATAGACTCATCGTCGTCGTCTTCATTCGCGGCTGGCTCTCTTTTCGTGCCGCGCGTTTTTGCCCGCTGAAGGGGGAGGAAAAAAAAGGACGTTCTGACCGTGACAATTAACCTTCCCGTGTTGTCGATCCTCGGCTGTCGGTGATAAGACTGGAGAAGTGTATTAGCCGCTACCGGAGATTTACGGCTGATTGCCCCGTGTGTAGTTCGCCATGGCTTTTCTCCTCTCGCTTCCTTTTTTTTCCTCCACTCTTAGCTCTTATGGATCGATCTGTTTTGATTTATCGCTACGATCACTCTACGATTGCTGTTTGATTGTTGTAGAAATGATCCTTCTTTCTTTTTTTCATTTTAATGTGACTAGAGGTAGACAAAAAAAAATTGAGCTTTATTTAACACAGTTACGGTATGTTAAGATTATCATTTTCTTTTGATGATTATGGTTATTAGATTTTAATGCTAATACATAAAGATTATACGGACGATTGACTTGAATAAAAAAGAGTTTGGTGTATAACGGAATTGCGAGGGAATTGTCAAAGCGTCGCCTTTAAATTAATAACGGGTTTTCGAGCTCTTACGTGCGCGATTTCGCTCGTTTCCAAAATTTAACGCAAAATCACATGTATATTTCTCATTAACCTCGGGCGATTCTCGCTCGCGATACGATTTCAATTAAAAGATCCTTAATAGAGCAAAGTGTCGTGGTCCCACCCTGCTAGTGGTCATTATAAATTTTCATGCGTACGAGCGAAGAAAAGAGAGGGAGAGTGTGCATATCAGAACCGCGATTACCGATATATGTATGTATACGCAGACCCGGCCCTTTTCGCGGAAGCGAAAACTTTAATCGGAGCGATGAGCATAAGAGCAAAGGGGAGCGAGGACAAGGCCTGCGGCGGTATAACTTGATATTATAACGTCATTACTTGTAATTCGTCACGATAATGTCTTAATAACTCGTGCAGTCCAGCGCATATGGAAAGGATGAGATCGGTTTTCAGGTGGGCGTGTATGCTACATGAGCGACTGGGCGGATAAAAGTCCGGGAGTGTGATTAATAACGTTTTTGGGGATATTTCTTCTTCAAGCGAAAATAGAGGGGAAAAAATAAAGTTCGTGGATTATTGAGTAGTTTTATATTTTTTTTATTTTTTTTATTTTTTTGGAAGTTTGATACGGAATTTTTTTTCATATCGCGAAATTTTGGGTAATTCTAAGAAAAGTCATCTTAATAATATTTAACCGACCGCATGAAGGTTCGTGGTGTAAATTAACTGTAAAATTCTCCTCGAAAATTATATATTGAGAAGCCAGAAAATGTCGGAAGATAAGCTCATCTTAAAGAGCAGTTTAAAACTTGTAATTTCTTTTATTACGAAATTTTTATTACGGGGGAAATTTGATATTATTATCGGATTCTTTAAGTGCCGCCGTTAAAAAAATAACTAAAGATACGAGTTTCAGAAAAACAACAATAATAAAAACGGCATATGCAAAAATGCAATCTTTATTTGCAGAGTCGCAATTGCTTGCGTACGTTATTACTTTTATTTTCGACGAAAGTAGTGCGCTCAGGAAGAATACGGTCATTTTAAATTAAAATAAAAACAGGTTGAATAACTAATGTTAATGTGTTAATGCTTAGAAAATCTTTTATAAAAATCATATCAGCCGAAAAAAAGAAGAATAAGAACGAATAAGGAAGAGGGTGAGAGAGTCTTTATTCCCACATTCTCCATAAAACAAAAGCTGCGATTATCATCGGCGAGTCCAATATCAAGAAGGATCTGGACCGATGAATAATTTATATCTAGAGAGAAAGAGCGGGGAAGGGGTGTGTAGGCATCGAGGTGGTCAGAACAGCAGGGAGAACGAAAAGCTGTAAACAGAAAGCGCGCGAAAGCCGCATCATAAATTCATAAATTCGCGGGTTAAAAAAGCAATTGTCGAGGAGAGGACACGCGCGTGTGTAGCGCAAAATCAGACTCCAGGGTGTGTGTGTGTGTGTACCTTACAGGCGTAAAAGTATACAGCCGAGGATTCGTGCTCCGCAATTTATACGGACAGATACCAGTGGGGGGGGGGGGGGGGCAACTTCAATATCGCGGCGCTGAATCGTCCCGCGTTATAGGAGAGCTGCGGCCCGGCGAGTCGAGTTGCTCTCAACACTGGTAGCAATTCGCTGGCGTATATCTCGTTTTTTATCTCGCGCCCCTCTCCATCCGATGTGGGCTTTCTCGGCTTTTACCCTTTCCCTCTCTCTCTTACCCTAACCCACCAGTCTCGTATTATCTATTGTTAATTTGCTTTCTTAGTGCGTGTGTAGATTTCGAACTTTAGAGGTATCATCGGAATATTGCGTAATCTTGCCAAGGATCAATTTTTCAATTTTACCTCCACAGGTGGCGTGAAACTTTTTTCGGCATTCCATCGGGATCCCTCTTAACCGCGGGAATATGCGTCTACGAGCAAGCTCAAGACCGCTCCTCATTGTCCATTATTCCGAACACGCTCGCGAGCATACCATTTACGTGTGTTGCAGAGATCTATCCGAAACGCGTTCACCTGCTCGCCCCCCTTCCTCTCCTCTTACACAGGCTCTGTAGTAGTCTCTCTTATCTCGACTCTATCCTACCAGTCCCCCCCTCTCTCTCTCTCGTCCAGCCGTCATCAATCACCAGCAGCTGGCCATATCTCTTCTCCTTCTCCCCACCTCCTCCTTCTCTTCCTTACTCCTTCGAGCGCGAAATAAGCGTCATACAGGCGCGCTCGTGCGCTTAAGCCGGCCGATCTATCGGCCCCCGAAATCAGAGTGAACGCGTTAGCGCGATTTGTTGCCGTTGTTGCTCCGACTACTGACTTTCCGTTAAAGGGATTTTCTCTTACGTGGCCTGCTCGCAGAAACGTGCTTAGACTGTGCGTAGGAATTCGGAAGTCGTGTTTTAGACGCTCGTTGGCCGGTTGTTAGCGGTAATTTAATGATTTTGCATTTGCCCCGTTTATATTTTGAGATTGTATAGTTGCAACTGCAAACGACTCGCGCCTTTTCAATGAACATTTCGTAGTAGGGTGGAACAATTGAAGACCTGCGAATATTGTTTTTTGCTGCTTATGGGATTTTAGTTGATTATGCATGTTGCAAAAATTGACGAGCACGTGAATTTGGATAATCCGGCGTAGCGAGCTCGCTCCTCGTTATTTAACTCGCCACTGCTGCGGTGAAAGTAACGCCTAATTATTTCTACGCGGCTGCAACTAGCTTCGTTTGCGTGTGTCCTAAAAATCGTCCGGCCAATTTATTATTCGAAATATAAGACGAAAATAAATGAACTTTTAAAACGCTACAGCCACAATGTTTTGCAACGTCGTTGCAAAACTAAAGAATAAAATAAATTAATAAGTCATTTCGTTAAAAAAAAATTAATTTTTCTGAATTTAAAGCTAAAATTTACCAAGTAAATGTATTCCGCCGCGAAAGGAAAAAAAAACTTGCGAGACATCCAAGAGCGAAAAGGTGATTCAAAGTTGTGATGGCTTGGTTCGAAGCTGCAGTTTCCAGCGCACACGCGAGATCTTGAGGAGGCACTGACCGACGTGTGAAACGGCGAAATAGCCGTAGTGGCTCACCTTGATGCAGCCACGATTAATCGTAAGCTAAAGCGTCCCGTGCTCGTGACATTTTGTTGGCGGCGAGGGATGAGGGGTGGGGGAAGGGGGGGGCGAGGGAAAAAAAGATTTAAAGAAAGCTTGATTGACTGATTTATTCGCTTAGCCTTTAACAACCTGCAATAAGATCTTACGATGATACTTAAGTACTTATATATAGCTTAGGATTTATATATACATTTCTCCGTTAATTGCGATTCGAGTTAGCAACAAATCAACATAGCCGCGCGCGCGCGCACATCGCAATTATTTAAACATTTTCCAAAGTCTTATCAAATCATTAGCAGCGAGCCTAAGCAAAATTGCGCCATGGTCCAATGAATTAATTTCAGCGCTCGCACCCCAACCGCACCTCGTCGCGCGAGCAAACATTCATCAAGCCGCAAGCAGAGGGAGTAGAGAAAAAAAAAGAAACGAAAAAACAAATCAGCTGGAAGAATCTCGCCTAAAAACGTTGGCGAGATCTGCAGCGAACAAAATGCGAGAACCAGTGGTGGCGAAAGGGGGGGGGGGGACAATGACGATCGAGGCGGCGCGCGAGTTTTAATGGCGCGAGGAGAAAGAGCCCCTGGCCTGGCGGCTGCCGATATATCCATCCCGCGGCAACGGCGGTAGCGCTGGCGGCGCGCGGGCCTTGCTGTCCCAGCTCCGGCCGACTGACGAAGACGAACTGCTTACCGAGGGCAGCATTGGCGGGGCTGCGCGAAACAGAGATCGCGCTAACGTCCATGAGAATCCAGCGCGCGGCGCATCGTCGTCGTCGTCGTCGTCGTCCCTCGATCTCGATCTGTCTCTCTCTCTCTTTTTCTCAGACGCGCGTGTATGCTGATCGTCGCGCGAGGAGCGCGCCCTTCGGCTGTCCGTAGACGCTGGGGCTTGGCTGCATATAGAGGCGCGGGGGCCCCGCTTAATTGAGGAGAGATTTTTTAGTGCGCACTGGGATTGATCGCTCCGCTTTTGCTGGACGCGAGAAGGCCGCCGCCGCCGCCACTGACACTATACGCGCACGGATATATATGTAAATTGGGAAAATTGGTTCAATTAAGGGGGGATGATGGAAGCGAGAAGAGCCGGCTGCACCTATGGGAATGGATTTTCTTGGTTAGATTGGGACTACTTTGTGCGAGGCGACTCGTTTACCGAAATCCAACAAAGTCGACACACGTGATCCTCTTGGTTATTTAAATTCCACGAGTATTCTTTTATTCTCAGTCCAGCAGATCTTTGTAAATTTCTTTTTTAATTCATTTAAATTTTTCAATTCCCGCGCGCTCTTTGCATACAATTATTCGGGAATAATAAATCAAAGGTACGCCGGCAGCTAAAAAACTGTCAGCCAGCCAAAATGATCGTTCGAAGCGACAAAGATCGATGTAACAGAGGCAGGGTACACGCGTGTAATCCAAATTTTCCGCAGTCGAGAGCTGCAGCCACGCCTGCAGGCCCAAAATATGCGGAGCCGCGACCGAAAGCGGGTGGCGGATATTCCCCTTGTGGTAGATTAAGATCTCTCTGTTTATGCCAAAATGACTCGGAACAGCGTGTAATGGGCGCCGAAAATACGATGGAGGCCGGGCTACACGAGCCGAAAGGGAAAAGAATTTTATTGACCCCGGGCGACAAGACGAACAGCACTTTATATAGACCGACGTTAATGGTTTAATGATGATACAAAAAATATCGGAAAATAAATTATTATTTTAATGCACAAAAATTATCGTCATTAAAAATGCAATTATTTTTAGTTTAAATTTCATAATAGTACATTTCGATACAAGTGCGTGAAAAATGATTCACGACGAGTGTGAGGTTTGTCGCCCGAGCGAAGCGAGGGTGACAACTCACACGATATTTTTCGTAAGGGCGTGCGTGAGACGCGATTTCAAGCACGCGAGCGATGAGCGAGCGTGCGTGAAATCGCGCCTCACGCACGCCGTTACGAAAATGTATTCATATACCCAATATGTAGGCCAACAACATCGTACAAATTTTTAAAAAAAATATCTTCTTAATCCTTATAATAGACGGCGAAAGAATATAATTAATTAGTTGGCAAAATTACAACCGACAATAAATCCCCGCGTGATCAGCTGGAAAATTAGCGCGAACTCTTGGATTAGGAATGGCCGATAAATTAAAGAGTGAAACTGTTCGCCGCGCATCGTAGCATCGAGTGAGTATAGGCGCGCGTATACGCGCAAAAGAAAAAGGATCCAAAGTCACAAATGGTCCGGGAGGAGAATTCCGGTTTGCCAGGGAGGAGTACGGCCGAGAGAGTTCCAGTATTAGATCGACTTCCTTCTTCGCCGTAGAGCGCGAGTGGTCGAAAGCTCCCTGGGAAAAAGGTAGCTTATGTACCGAGAGGTGGAGTCGAGCCGAGAAATAGAGAGAAAAATAAGGTCTTTCATATGTGCAAGCGCGTGATGCAAGCCGTATAGAGAGGCAGAGGCGAACGCACGTGCGTATGTGCTGGTGCATATACGCTTTCCCAGCGCTAAACGAGCGTAAATTACCGGAACCCCCGGGTCCGCCGCTGCCCCGCGTATCTAATCAAGATTTTTGTTTACACGCTTATAAATATGTGTTTTTACGAGTGCCTTCATGGGCGGCCGATATTTCACGCTCCGCGAAACGCGCTTTCGTTATTGCCCCCCGAGATCCCGCTTGTATACGTATATATGCGCGCGTATTATATACGAGTTTGGCTGGATTAGCCCGAGTGATTTTTGCCGGCGCGGGCGACGCCGTTCTACGAGAGCGGACTTAATAACCTTTAATTAAATTACATGAGAAATTGAAAGTTGAGCGAGCGAGAAGCGGGGAATTATTAGGAAGTTCATTTTCAATATGGCATTTTTTCCTGTTCGCCTTGAATATGCCTTTGGATATGGCTCTCTCTGTGTATACACGTCTGTTTACATTGCTTCGATTTAAGGTGAAATCGATCTTATTAGATTATATAATGGCGTGGATACGTTACTTTTTATTTCGTCTTAATTAACAAAATCCTTATAGTTTGTAATTTTTCGGTTAGTTAGCTGTATCGTAATTCATTGTACGATTCGTTTAATCAATACAACATTATTTAGGTTTATGATTCGAGAAACACGGATTATTATGTGTGACTATTGAATATTTTTCTTTTTATTTTTATCAAGTCAGTTTAGTAGATTAGTATACTACTGAAATTTTAAATGAAAGTAATGCGATGATAGCTGTAATTTCGTTTAATTGATCATTGATTGTATAATAAAATAATACTCATAGTTAAATTACAGAAATTATCGTATTTATTTCAATTGTCTTAAAACAAACGTAATGACTTCGTTCCTCGACTACATTTTTTACTTCACTTTTGATTGACGACAAAAATAAATTACATTAGACATCGTCAAATGTACATATTATCATGTTTAGAACAATTAAAAATCAAAGAATTTAATTTAATGTTCTCCGTAAAGCAAAAACATCAGGAAAAGTCACTGGGTGACAAATTAAGAAGAAGAAAAAACACATTTGCTCGGAAGGAGTAGTCTCGAGAAAACATAAAGTAAGAGTAGCTGCCGGTCGTTAAGAAAAGTCAAGTTATTCGCTCTCGACAAATCCGTGACTGTACACCAAGCTGTATTAAACGAGAATGGCACGACCCTTTTTACTCCTATCTACAGTCCATTACATTGTTCCCAGCCATTTAATTTTTTTTCACTCGCTTTTACTCTAACAAATAAAAGTCCTCGTTTTTTTTCTTGTAATTTTGTCAATTTAAGATAATTTGACCGTTTACGTAACGGTAACGTACACGCGCGTAAAACGTATTTTTTAATTTTTATTATCAATTTGTTGCTTACAACAATAACAAACCTCTGCTTTTCTCTTCCACCCCATACAGAGTCAAAATTCAAACTGCCTTCAAGCAAAGCTACCGTTCGATCCAGAAATTCGTAAAGCTGTATAAAAGCAAGATCCAACTTATACACACACACACACACTGCACATTTTTCGCGCGCTTCTTTTTGCCAGCTCGCTTTCGCGGAAAGTCTCTATCCTCGGCCTCTTCCCTTTTAAGCCGAAACTATAATCGTAAATTAGCCCGATCCCCCAGTCGCAGAAACAATTGTCCATGTCGGATGATGAGTGGACGACAGCGTAGTATCCCTTGAGCCGGCGGGTAGGATGTGAGAGATTCGCTAGCGCGCGAAGAAGATCAAGCTGACAGGTAGGCGATTGAGGGTAAAAGTGAGCTGTAAGTTGGCCTGGGCAAAAATGCGCGCGGGCGCTTATTTACATAGCTGTCTGTTTACGCACTCGGCGGCCGTCGTCGCGGGCTCGAATGATAAACGACGGAGGTGCCTGTTGCTCTCTCTCTCTCTCTCCTCTTCTGCGCGCGCGCGTTATAATAAAATTGCGTGGGGTCTATTTTCGCTCGCCGCCGCGGAGAGGCTCCCCCGTATACATGTTGGTGTATAAATCACGCGACGCGCCGCCGGGGCAAGATGAATTTTCGCGGATTAACGCGCGTGAAAGGGAGGCCCGCGTATGGTAATGGACTTTGCCTACGATTCTTTTATAGTTTTCGAATTTTATCATTATTTTTTTTTTGCAACTCGGCCGGCTGCGGCGATTTTAATTTCGTTCCTGACGTCTAAATTGCGATTGCGCCCCGGCGAGAGAGATTACCAGGGTAAATGCGAACAGTATATTCGCGCCTGGCCGAAATTAGCCGTTAAAGGGAAAATCGTAAATCGCCGAGGATAGAGTCTTTCTCGAAAAAGATTTTCTTCCTTAAACGCGAGGTCGAAAGTGTACACCTTGCCGATAACAGCTGCGCATCTCTCTACGTGTGTGGCGTTTTAGAATAATTTATTTGATTTTCGAAAATTAGTTGAATGCAATTTGCATGGGGCTTTATGAATTTCAAATTTCGCGAGAAATCAAGCTGAGGATATAGCTCTGGCGGAGTTGAGAGCCGAGAAGAATGACGCGTTAACAGTTACATCGAAAGTTAAGTCTCTTCGGTCGTGTGTCGTCACTCGGTTTTTTTTGTGCCGATACACAGCGCAGAGTACCAAGAGAAGCCGAGTGTCTCTGGCCGAGGCTGCCGAGCTATAAAATTCCTTGCACTCGCATCGGTGTACGTGCAGACTCGCGTCTTTCTCGGTTTGAAGTTGAAGGGGGAGGGAAAAAAGGGGGAGAAGAGGAAGGAATACTTTGAGGATTCGCTGAAACATTTCCGATATGTTCCTGAAATGCGCCAGTCACGCGCTGCGAGTCCAAATTATGAGAAGCCCGCACTTTTTCCATCGCCTTCCCCCTGTTCTTCCTCCATACGTACGTGCACACGTTCGAGGTATAATCGAATAAAACAAATTCCAACCATCGCGCACGAGCTTCGCCGTATCCAAAACTTACATCGACTAACTCACCGTATAAAAATCATCAACGACCTATTCCCCCCCTTGTGGAAATCAATCGCTCCTCGCGCTCGAGACACGTTTTCCAAATCGTCAGATCGTTAAGAAAAAGAAAACCCCCCGTCGTATCGTAAGGAGCCTCGGCAAATTCGAAAGTGTACTTTCCATTGAAAAAGCCAAGCATATCTGGAAGCCGGCGGATCTGCTAGTCCTAAAAGCACGCGTGCTACCTGTAAACGTCCGCAATCATCATTTTCCAGCTCGTATCGGCGGCGGCGCACCTCGAAGCAGCTATACGAGGGCCACGCGCGAGTGAGGGCCACGCGCGAGTAACGGCCGCTTTCCGTTGTAAGACCCTAAACTGTTGGCTCGGCGTTGTTTACCCCCCTGCTACAGCTTATATAGAGAAAGAGAAGCGAGCAAGAGAGAAAGACAGGGAGGGGGGGGAGGTCGGAAGAGAAGTACTCGCGCATTTGCATCTGGTAGGACGAAAAATAGCCGGGGAGCAAATCGGAAGCCGTTTTAATTGGCTGACGCGTTAGGCGAGGCGCCCGTAAACTTTCCGCCAAGCTGTACAAGTTGGAAACTCGGAAGGGGAAGGAGGCTCTTGAAGAGCCGATTTTACGGTTACGAGGCTTTCCGCGCGTAGAGAGAGAGCGCGCGTTTGGGGCGCCGCGAAAGTTTATATGCGCCCGGGCGCCGTTGCTGCGCCCCCTTTGCAATTAGTATATACCGCTGCCGCTTCTACTGCTGCTCCAGCTGCTGCTGCTGCTGCTTGTCGGACTTTTTAGACCCAAAGAATTATACAGCTTTCGAGATTCAGCTGAGGGTCTTGGAGGCAGGGGCTTCCGTGCGCCCCGTGCTTTTCTCATGATTTTCGGAAAAAGGCGGCTCTCACCGCCTGTACACGTGGTATACCGTTTATGAAATAACGATGATCAGCCGCGTATATGTGGCCGTTATTGAACGTCGGCAAAGCTACGGCATTATTACCCGCGCCAAATCGCTGCTTGTATGCATTTCGGCTCTTTTTCTAATACGCGCGCGCGCGCGTGTGTATCGGTGAAAAGAAAAAAGAAGAAAAGCTTCTCTCGCGAGGCAAATTATCTCGGGCTAAGTAGAGAGAGAGAGAGAGAGAGAGAGAGAGAGAGAGAGAGAGAGAGAGAGAGTACATAAGCGAGTTGGCCCCGCGGGCGGGCGTCGCATAAATTTTCGGCGAAGCACTCTCGGGCCATTTTCGCGCCTCGACATTAGCCGCTATCTAAATACCCGGCGGCGCGCGGGCCGCATTAAAGGGGCCCCCCCCGTACGGAAAGACGCGCTCGATTGAAGCCGCGGAAACGAGCGCTCGAGGCATTCCCAAGCGCGGTGGTAGGTGTGCTTGCGCTCTTCGCGGGCTTTTTCAACGATAACCCCGAGCGATCGGCCCGTGAATCCTTAGGCCCCCTTTTACACGGACTCTCCTCTTACCACCCGGAACGCTTAAGGAGGAGAACAGCATCGCGACGCCTAATACCACCGTCAAAATCCAGCGACAACGTACATCTGAGGATTGATTTGAACATAAAAATCGAACAGAGTCATATACAGGCGTACGCATTCAGAGGACAAATATCCTTTGTAGCGCAATGGCACAGAAGCATACAGCGGACCCCCTCCCCCCTCTCTCTTGCGAGTGATTTACCAGGGACCCATTCACCTGCAGCGCGGCGGGCAATCAAAGCGCGCGCGCGGCAGTATATGCATCGCCTACGGCAGCAGCAGCGCGGCTAACTCTCGCGGCGCGCACACGCCCGGCACAGATGGCCGTCGGAGATTTACGCTCGGCCTGCCACGCGCAATCGATATTACGGTAATTTTATTGCGCGCCACCGCCACTGCGATTGCCGTTTACGAGAAAGAGAGAGAGAGAGAGGGAGTCCCTGACTATATTGTACCTCCCCCCCTTTCTCTCTCACACAAACTCACACACACACACACACACACACACACACACACACACACACATTCGAGCGATAAGACTCTCTTTCTCAGCCTTTCGTCGAGCTTCCGCGAAGCGCCAAGGCTATTCTCGCATTGTTTAACCCTGATTCTTTATTTTTTTTCTCTTCTCTCTCCCTCACTCTCCTTTCCTTGATGCCGCAGATAAATTGTTGCGGCAGCCGAGGTAAAAATGCATTTTCGAAAATCCAAGGTTACGCTTGTAGTCGCAGAATTGATAGTTCAATGGCGAGAAACAGAGAGATATCGCAAGCTGGGAAAAGCTCGAGCAGAGGAAAGGTGGCGAAGGACAAACGAAAAACGAGCCTGGTCCTGTGTTGGCCATAGAGAGAGAGAGAGAGAGGGGAGGGCCGCGAATAACAGCCTGCGTAGGAAGCGCAGATTGCGTTATCGTAGTTTCGCGCGGCTGTTACATGCCAGCCGTCGCCTTAACAGCTCGGAAATGGGATACCCGTGTAACGCCGGCTACTCGTGAAGATACCGAGAGAGAGGGCCAAGCCGAGAACACCGTACCTGCGTTCACCTTGTAGCTCGGCTGGAAAAATCCGAGCGAACGAGTACCAGCGGCTGTATCAATTTAATTGGTCGAGCCGGCTAAGCCGACTTGCTTTCGACTCTGGTGACGAAATTTGCGGAGAAGATCGGCGGGGTATTGTAGCAGATGCTATTTGGATTTTTCCAAGCTTAAGCAGTTTTGGGGATTTTCCGTAATATACCCAAGCACGGGGATGCTGACGATAACGCAGCTTAGTAATGTACATTCCAGGTTTCACAATGGATAATCATAGCCGTCATTGGGTCAGTAGTTTAATAACCAGTCGTACGGAGAAAATGAACGTAGAATACAAAAAAAAAAAGAAAAAGAACGCGGGAACGGTTAGGACGAGCTGCATACAAGCGTGTATACACGAGAGCGTGCGAAAACGTTCATCTGCATAGACGCACGTAGGAGACATAGTCGCCGAGCAAATAAAGAAAAGCCAGTGCGGAGAATAAGAAGAGGCTAAGGGAGAAAGGGATGGGGGGAGCGGTGGTGCGCCTGGGTACATAAGCCGCCGGCAGAATCTCCGACATTGCGAGCACGTAGCTCAATCAATCGCCGTAATCGGCTATCATCGGCGCTGGCGAAGCCCAGAGGCGAGATATATACCGCCGGTAAAAAAATTGACGTCGTGATTGGAAATTCCGATGGACATTAATCGCTCTCCTCGTCGCGTAACGCGCGACTTCTTCTCTCCCCCTTCTACCTGCGTTCGTCTCTCGGCTAACGGGTTTTCCGAAATCGAGCCCTCTCCCGCTCGCTCGTCAAACGCCTCGAAAACTTTAACTTGCGTATAGAGCTGCGCGCGACTGCCGACGTGCGGCTTCGCATATACGTACGTGGCTTTGTGAAAGGTTATACGTGCGTGCGTTTGGAAGTCGGTCGAGCTGGGCAAAAAGCGTATGTGATATCTCCTGGATTTTATTGCTCGTTTAATCGGCCCCGGAGTAAACCAACTATCGTTTTTTCTCCTACCCCTGTACAGCGTCTGTAGTTTTCAGGGCGATTTGTCGCTTTCGAGACCGATTATAAGTCAATCCGTGATTTATATTTTCCTTTTTTCTTTTTCAAATTCTTGCTCTGTCCATAAAAGGCCACAATTTTATATAAACAAAAAAAGAAAAAGAAAGGATAATTCCTCGGTTCTTTTTGACGAGCCGTCAGTCTATACAACCAAGCGACGAAGAAACGCGCGCCAGCCGATTCCCAGGAAGCAAAGCTCGCAAAGAGGGGGCGTACACGCATCAGCCAAATTCCCAAGCCGTGAGATCAGAAAGGCGATTCGGCTGGGGTGCGACATATCGCGCGGGCGTATACCTCGATAAATCGTCAGCAGCAGCGACACACCTTGGGGGCACATAACAGATCGCGGCCACCGTCGAGATGCTAATCCCACGTCTCCCCTTCCACCGTACACGTCTATACGTCTCGGGTTAATTATACCGATAATAACTGCGCGCATGCAGGTCGCGCGCGCGCGGTATACGCGAGTGTGTTACGCCCGACGCCGCGAATTAACGATTATTTTTTCTCGGAATTTCGGCGGATTATGCGCGCGACCTCGAATTCATCGATTAGCCTCTGGAACATTGAAGACAATAGAATATTCTGATTTAAGGGGGCTGGAGGGCAAGGAATCGGGTTGCTCGATTCTCGGTACTCGATCCTAGCGAGCATTGAAAAAGAGTGCACTTTTATAACGTCGACTCGTGCTATTGGGCTTTGGACTTGAAGAGGTAATTAAGCTCGGCCGATTTAAACCTAAACGTGACGTGGATAGCTTAAACGTGTTTGGAGAACGACTCGTCAACAAGACCTTACATTGTATATATCGTGTGCTCGAGTAGAGCAATAACGAAAAATTTCCAGCTGCATAAGGTAATTGGTAAAATAATCCGACGTTTTATTCGAGAAACGCGCCTGTAGGATAGAACAACACCAATAGACAAAAGCTTCGAAAGTAGAACCTGCAACAGTTTTCAATGCTAATTAGAATGCGCATCGACTATGGCACACGTGCTGCCGCCTTAGGCGCTGATGCAGAACATTTGCATATTCCGAAGAAAACGAGTGGCTTACGCACGTGTATACTCTCGCGGATCCTCGGCACAATAGGGACGTTTATTTTGATGGCCTTACAGCCGCGAGTGAGAGAGAGAGAGAGAGAAAGACGCGCCCACTTCTTCGCGCTTCGTGCGAAAAATCCGCCCGCAGCGGCAGGTCTTGCCTATACACACAGTCGACAGCTGGTACTGAAAAGAAAGAGAGAGAGAGAGGGAGAAAGCTATATGGGTGCACGCGCGTGCCTTATATAGCGCAAATTCCATAGGATCGAATATCCAGCTAGGCTAATACGTAGAATAATAGAAGCCGAAGTAAACTATTATCCGCGAGTAAGCGTTTAATTATTCAATCGCGCCGCTAGCCCGAAGCAGCATTGGCAGTAGCACAGGAGTAACAGCGGCGGCAGCAACGTCGGCAGGCTACCGTAGAAATTACTTAAGAAAGTAATTCTCCGTTTTCTAAGCGCCTTAAATTTCGCAGTCGAAGCTCTAAGAGAGCCCCGCGGCGCTGGCGGCGGCGGCGGCAGAGCGCCGAAGATATATCTATATCCCCGCTGGAGCAATAAATTTAGTCTAATTCAATACCCTCCCTCTCTTCCCACCAGCTTCGCGTCCTTAAATTATTTCCTCCTCCCTCTCTCTCTCTCTCTCTCTTTCTCTCCACCTTCTCGGCCACTCGGCTCTACTCGGCATCCCGTACGAAATAAGAGATAGAGAGCGGCGAATAGAAGAAGGTGGAAAAGGAGGAGGAGGGAAAGAGGAAGAGAAGAGGAGAGAGAGAGAGGAACACGCGGTGGTGCTGGTGGCGGCAGAGCGGCCGATCCATCTCGCGGAAATCACCCTGGCGTCGGGCCGAGCGCCTGATACGCCACTCGGAGCGCCGCGAGTAGGGATAGACCGTGAGAAAATCCCCGCGGAACGAGACCGAGCGGCAGCCGCGACGACGGGGATGGCAAGCCCGAGGGGTCACTCCTCCTCCTTCTTCTCCTTCTTCTTCTTCTTCTTCGTCCTCTTGGCTAGGTGCTCTGTAAGCTAGAGAACGGGGAAGCAGCGGGTCCGTCGTCACCGTCGTCGTCGTTGTCGTCGTCGTTCCAGGGGCCGGAAGAAAAGAGTCGTGTTCCCCGTCGCCCGCGGGGACGAGCTAATAATTCGAGAACCCCAGCTAATGTCGCTCTGGATATTCTTTCCTTGTGTAGCGAGCCTGCTCGCTTGGCTCTCTCTCTCTCTCTCTCTCTCTTGTTATTGTTATTGTTGTTATTGACCATTGTTATTGTTGTTTAGTTTTAGTTTTGTATTCGCTACTCGCTTTTTATTTTATTTTATTCTCGTATTTTATTTATTTTATCTTATTATTTTTACCTTTGGAGCACTTTTGTATTTAAACCATTTTTGTAAATCTTGCCACGGCTACCCGGGACCTTAGGTCTCTAGTCGTTAATAAATCAACATTCAACATTCATTCATTCTCTCTCTCTGTATAGTATGTATATTGAGTGTTTCGATTGCTTTCGATTCTGTTAAACGAAACGTTTTGTAGAGTAATGAAATTTATTAAGATTTTTCATCTATTCAATAAATTGTTTACCTACTTTTTTATGTATTGTCGAAGTTATTAAGAATTTGACATTTTTCTGTTTCAGGTAAAACTACGTACCTTCATTTGTTTAACTAAAATTTGCTGTTCCAATGAAGTCAGAAAAACATGGTAAACGTTTGAAGTGAGTGTTAATTAATTGTTACAAAATGGTTATTATCTATAACTTTCCTATTGATTGGAAAAACCAAATTTTAAAGAAGAAAAAAAAAGTAATCTGCCAAAAGTATCTCCCCCGGCAAATTCATTAATTTGTCCATCAGCCAAGTCCCCACTACATTGCCATCTCTCTCTCTCTCTCTCTCTCTCCAGGTATAAGAGTACAAGTCTGCCGAGCGTTGTCGAGAGCGGTGGGCGGGGGAGGGAGGGGTCAAGAGATAACCAACGTCGGGTGCGCATCGTAGGGACTGGGAGCCCCCTTGCTATGTACGCGCCACGCCGACAGGGTTCTTCCATTTAGCCGGGCCTCCTGGAAAAAGACTTCGCGCCCACGAGTTTTCCCAGCTCTCGCTCCTACTATTCCGATCCGGGGGCCTTTAACGTCGACGCTGCTGGCTCGTTGTGTGTCCGCGCGCTCCCTGCCTATCTTACGTATACGTACTCCGGCTTTTGTGCATACGCTTGGCCGTTATCGTTTTGCTCAAAGCCATAAGCGTGATAAATACACGTTTACTTCGTAGGACACGGCATCCGAGACTTCGCCAAAACTACGAAGCTATAAATTCGACGACTCACGAATCTCTATAGAACGTCAATCCTTTTTTTCTTATTATTTTTTCTCATTTCAGCTGCTACAGCTCGTTCTGTATCGTTAATTACGAAAACAGGTGTCCTAAGCTCGTTGAACAATCGTTATTTACCGCGTTAATTGTGCACACCCTCACCTTCTCGATATCCCACATATAGATCTTTGTATGGATTGCAAGAGCATTATAATACAGCGCGTATAATAATAATCAATGAAAGCCGATCCCAGGCGCGCTTGGCAAGTTGGGAATGACTAACGGTTGCGATATCGCTGCACTGGCCGGCGTATGCTCGCTTGAGATATATATTATGCGCACGCGCGGCTTAATTACCCCCTCTGTATAACCGTGCACGTGTGGGCGCAAGCTTAGAGCGAGAGCTGGACGCGACGTACTTTACGCCGATATAATTGAAACTGACGAGCCTTAAGGAAGACCGATGTTCTACGCTCGCTCGCGATGATTTGCTAGCCTCGCGATGTGGTGATAGTTCAATAAGTTAACGTTGTCTGAGCGTCGTCTTGTGGCTTGGCTGCTTTAATGCTGGGATGTGTAAGTTATTTTGATGACAATTTTTTCCCTATCTATTATCATCAACAATTTGAAAAACATTCTAATTACGCACCTTTATAAGACCAATTAAAAAGAGCCCAACTAACGAACTCCCCCGTACCGTCTTCACTCGTTCCAAGACGACCAATTCACACTTGTTCACCAGCTCCCTTGATTTTCTTTTGAATAATCAAGCAATATTAATCAAGCCAGGCCATTAAACGGCTTCTCAGGGCGAAAGAAGCCAAAGGACGGCAGGCGGGTTATCCACCTGTCGTCCGAGAGCCGAACCACTCGCGTCTATCTCCGCCTCGGCATTTTCGCGTTATCCCTCGGCTCCATAACACGTGTACTGCCACTTACAGACACACACACACACGTACACACGAAGCAGGCTGGCGCGAGCGACCCAACTCCTCAAAGTGCGGACATAAATCAGCACCGACGAGCTCTTAACTTAACCTAGCCCCCGAGGCCGCGCGATATTTTCCTAGAGGCCGCGTGGCAAGTGTCCCTCTCTCTCACGCGTCCTCTTTTGCCATTATACACCTATCCGGAATTATTGTTTACGATAGCGCCGAATAATCTTTACGGAATTTTCGAGTTTTTTTTTTATTTTATTTTGTATCGAGCGGACGTAATTTGGGTGCTAATGAAGGTTGTGCGAAACAAGATTGTGGGGATCTCAAAAGCAAAAATGTACTTCAGAAATTGCGGATAAAAAAACGTAACTGCTACGTGTACGACGGTTTATGTTGCTACTTTGTTTTCGAGCAGTCTCGATATACGTATACGAGGTGCGAAGTCCGAGTGAACGGCGGAGCTGTGCGTTGGCGTAGCCGTTTGAAAATTATGTACTTCATTTGCCGGGAAAGCTCGGCCGAGATAAAACGAGATATCGGCGAGTCCAGGCTAAATTGCTGCATTCGATTCGATGTTCTTTTTCTTTTCACGGGATTTCAATGGGCCGCGATAAAAAGAAAAACGAGGTTTATTGCGTTTCCATTCGTATTGTTTCGTTGCGTTTGCTTTGTCGTGCAATTTTCTAAGCCGCCTAATCATTAGTTTACGCTGATTTCTACAAGGATTTTGAAAAACGAATTTTTATTAATTATAGGAATAGCGCGTTATAACGCCCCATTCATCCGTTGCATTTGCACTAATCCTTGATCCTTGGCAAACAATTTCAAAAACTGTTGATTACTCGTTTGAAAGGTTCGATCTTTGAATAATTAAATGGTCGCTTAAAAATGAAAAGAAGAAAAAATATTGCTCGTTCAATCTGAAATATGTTTAAAGTACAAATTCGATGTGGAGCAGAAAAGTATAAAAATAATCCGAGGAGCATTGTGCGCTCATGCATAAGCGAACGAGCGAGGATAACAAAACGGTGCGAGTATTAAGGTCAAAGAAAGATAAAAACAGTTGCTGCGAGCCAAAGCGAGCATAAGCCCACGGAAGCAAGAAACAGAAAAACTTATCGGTCCGATCGCATTAAAGAGTAAGAAAGCAAATTACGACGAGAGAAAGAGAGCTCTCTCTCTCTCTCTCTGGACCAAGAGGTACAAGCCCTTTTCTCATCCTCTTCGTCAGCTGTCAGCGTTGCGCATATATCAAGCGTGTGCAGCTTTTATTTTGCGATTTCAATCCGCTCTGTCGAAAATTTTCAAGCAATTATCTCGAGCGAGAGTGCCCACTCGATTTAACCTGTGCGTATACCTATACACACACAGAGCAGGGCCAAGGGGGGAGGGGGTGAGTAATAAGAGCAAACTTTTTTCGGGTTGGCAAAAGAAGCAGAAAGGAGACGGATTGGCGGATGCCCTCCCTAGTCCATTAAACAAATGAATCCCGATGCGCATCGACCAGAATCCGGATAGCCAAGTGTATATAGCGGTGAGAGGTGTATCGCGGTGGTGATGAAGAACTCCCGCAGCAGCACGTGCATATGCGTGGCACTCTGCCAGAAAAGAAATCGCGATCAGTCGCGAAAGCCAAGCGATGAATCATCCGGAGCGCAAAGGGGAGCGGATGTAGAGAAGTGGTTAAATCAATTTCGGGAGTGAAAGAGAGGCTGCTGGAGGCGGAGAGGAGGGCTTGGCGCTCCTCTCCTGCCGACCGGTTTTGTCAGCGGCTTATCGTACTCTGTTTTGACTCTCGCGCGCCCAGCCCCCCTTTCTCGGCCTCTCCTCGTTTTGTTGCGACGCGAAATTATTAACGAAAATTTTCGCGATGATTAATCGCTCGCTCCCTTTTTATCTTTACTGCTCTCTGACTGCTGGAATGCGGCGAAAGGTAGCGCGGACATATTGCTCCCTCTACCCCCTGTAGACCCCTCCCCCCTGACATTTTTCTTTTTTTCTTCTTCTTTTTTTTCGTTATATGCTCTTGGCTCTTTGGACGTTAAGTGAATTTCAGTCGATGGCTCTGGTCGAAAACTGTAAGTTTTATTCGTTTTTTTGTTGTTGTTCTTTTGTCAATTATCTTCCTTAAGGATTTTAATGATTATTTGTTAATTACGGTGTGCTGGCTACGTATCGCCAGAGCTTACTCGCTTTAATTTTAATTACGGCTGTCAGCAGCTTTATACGAAATCTTCCATCTACAAATAAAAGCCGGGCTGAATTTTTTTAACAAGTACGATCTTTACATTCCCAATTTCACGCTGGAAAGCGTCATTTTCGAAATAACGTCCACCTCATTTACACACGAAGTATCCCTTATTTTTTTTTCAAAAACATCAATTTCGACCTCGATAAACAAAATTCCCAAAACTCGGTCAATCTCAAAACGCCTATAACATAAGTCCACAAAACGAGTTTACCTCTCCAGTCAGAAGTCAACAAAAGCCAGAGTCAAGCCCATCGATCTTTTTCCCTCGTTCTCCATCCAACAGCCTGCTGCGATTGCGCTATAGAGTAGAGCAAGAGAGAAGAGGGCGGAGGCGGGGCTGGAAGTGTGAGAGTCTCGCGCCTTCGGCACTAATAAATCCGCGGGCGCGTAGGCTAGTAGCGGCGGCACGACGACAGCGCGCGGGGCCGGCGAGGCTCAAAGCGCCTATATAGAAGCGAGAGCCGGCTTCGCTCGGCAATATCGCCGAAGAGTATAGACCGCGTGGGCGCTCCCTACCTCTCTGTCTCGTCCACCCTCGTGCTTTCTCTCTCTCTCTCTCCCTCGCGACTATTTTTCAGCGCTAATCGCTCTATTTATCATCGGCCGCGCGGCTTCGCGCCCCTCGTATCCCCCTCCCCCTTCCACCCTCTCTCGCGCCCACCCACGAAGTCAGCGGCTGCGAGATGTATGGAGGGCCCTCTGGTCCGCGCGCAAAAATGACCGGCTCTATTAATTTTGATGGAGTGTCTTCGCGAGAATTGATTGCTCGGCCCGCGTGCGCGGTTCTTGTGTGCTCCCTACCTCCACCCCCCTTCACCTTTCCTCTCCTTCTCTTCTCTGTGCATTGTACGTTGAATCGCTGGCCGAGGTATTACCGATGTGCTTTTTTTCGATTAGACGAACGTAAGAATGCGGAGGGACTGGTGCGCTTTGAGGGCCGATGGAGTTTCAACTGAGTAGTCATATAGAGGGGCCGAGCTCGTGATCTACTTTTTCATTTGTTCTTTGCGCAATTGCTTTTCTGATGATTTTTTTCTCTTCTTATACCTTCGTCCTACATGGCATTGTAAAGTTATTGCAAGAGTGTAATAATTGCGCGCGAACACCCCGCTAATGGGCGCTCCTTTTTTTTCCTCTCCTTCGTTAACAACGGGCTTACAGAGCTTAGAAGCAACCCAATTAATTTTTCTATAAATCATAAAAATTTGACCTTCAAAAGTTCGCCAATCAGATATCAGCGCGCGTTCTCTCGCACAAGAGCTCAATTAGACGCGAAAAGTGGGATTTGAGAACTTGTAAATAAAATTAAAAAGGTCGAAGACAGAGGAAAAAAAAATAACAATGAAACATTGAGAAATACGCCGCGTACAATGAGACATTAAAAAGCGCTCGAGAGCGCAAGCGCAACGATGCGTTTTCATTAAAGAGACGATGTAAAAAGGACGAAAAAAGAAATTGCAAGAAAATAAATAAAAGCGCAGCCTATGGACGGGGAAAAAAATGATACACAAAGTTAAAGCGGAGCAGGGGCATCGTCGCAAACAAGAATTATTCGCACAATATCAAAGGCGCTGAGAGAAGTAAAGCAGGAGGAGGAGGAGTAAGGTGGACTCGGGGAGAAGCATATCTCGAGAGCGGTAGCGAGAGAGATCTCACGCAGTCGGTTTTTTGCTCGTCGCTCCTCGTTCTCTCTCTCTCTCGCGCTCTTCCCCATTCAAACGTCCCTTACATCTCTCGAGAGCGGCCCAACTCCTCTCTCTCTCTCGCGCGCACTTGTGCTCACAAAAGAAGGGCGCGCGTGTTAGCGCTGCCGCGTTATTTGAATTAATTATTTGCATAATTAATGCCCAAGCGAGAGAAAGAGAGGGAGAGATCCGCGAACAATCGACGACGAGTCGCTGTACCTGACGCGACTCTTTTTTTTTCTATCCCCCTTCCCTCGTTTTTCCTCCTAGTTCCTAGACTCTTTGACACTCGTGTGTACGCCGGAGATTTAAGAGCTAGTGGTATACAGCAGAGAGCAGGAAACGGCCGTGGGATATATTGTTTTTCCGGTGATTTTTCAGTTGCCTATGCAGACGGCGGCGAGTCGCGCGCGCATAACTTTGGCGTACGGGCAGGTTGGATAGGCGAGAGGGGCGAGCGGGTGTGAGGGCTTTTCAATTTGCCAAGTGGATTGGCGGTCTTAGGGCCGAGACGCGGATTCGACGTGAAAATGCCGGGGAGGCGTAATTGCCTTCCTTAAAGCGTATGCGTACGAGCGCGCTTTTTGATTTACAGGCGCGTGAGTGAGAGAGACGATTTTCGCTGGAATCACTGGAGGCTCGTGTTACCCCTAGAAGAGTGGCTTTTCAATACTTCACGTGGGATGTAAGGATTTTCGTTTGCAAGCTTGAGAACGTCGAGCTTGCAATATCGAAGTTTAAATATTGTTTAACTACTGTAAGAACTCTCTGTATCGACGCAAGTCGTAATTCGCCAGGGAACATATATATATATATATATATATATATATACATAAGATACCGGTCTGTCGGTTCGCAAAACGCATGCGTTTCCCTATCGAGACCAAATAGCCGCAGGCGGCCAGTGAAAAGAGTCGAATCGGCAAAGAGAAGGACTGGAGGGGGGGATTACAGGGGGAGGCAAGGGAGGTTGTTATCAGTGACGCTACATCTTATTTTACGTGGCTCTCTTCAGACTCGCCGACATTTCTATGCGCAAACTATGACGTCGGCAGAGCTCTCCTTTCCTCCCCCTCCCCCTTAGCGGGGCCCTCCGGCACCTGACTTCTACCGGACGCAAATTGACCGCGCTTACCCTACATAGTCGCACAAAGGGTGCTATATAGTACGTGAACATAGTAGGGAGGGGAGTAACATCTCGTGTGTGCCGTAGCCACGCGTATACACGTGGGAACGCGCGAGAGAGAGAGAGAGAGAGCTTTGCCGACGTCGTCGCACACCCGCGAATCGAAATCCCATAATCTGTAACTCCCCCTCCCAACGCCAACTGGGCCTCCTCTTCTCTTATTCAACGATCAAAATAATAAAAAAAAAGAAAAGGTCGTTTTTATCCAAGAGCACACAGCGGGAGAAGGGAAGATATCAAGCGACGTGTGTATGTGTGCGTGTTTATTTTTTATTATCTTCTGATATTAAAAGGGCCGCCGGATCTTTTTTTTCAGGGAGCAGCTTGAATATATCCGTCGGTGCACGCGATGCAAATGCGATTGGTTATGCCGCTGCTCTCTCTCCAGAGCTTCGGGGACTCGATCGCCGACTGGGTTATCGCGTGTATGTACGTGGGAGGAAGGGACTCCCTTTCCCCCCTCAGCGCCGAAAGAGAGAGAGAGAGAGCAAAGCGCGTGGGGGAGGTGTACTCGGCGCTGATCCGCGATAAACAGCCAAGCAAATGCGCTTAACGGTATGGCGACGCTCTTCTGCCGCGCGTGAATTTTAATATTCTCGCAGGCTCCGGTTATACTCGCCGGCCCGGCTGTGTATTGATGCTCTCTGCTTTTCTCAGCCGATCCGATCTGCTTAGAAGCGCAGCTTTCGACTTTATACACCAACTCGATGAATTTCTGATTGAGGATATTATATGTGTATCGACTCGCTGGGCTAGGAGAATATCTATCTCGGAGATTTCTCATTCTCTCGACGCGGAATGCATGCATCCACAAGTCCATGCGCTGTGTATAGCAGACGGGAAAATAAAGGTGTTACACAGGCTCGTCTTCGGCATTAGCGGAACAACGTTCCGCGCGTGTTTAGCACAAAGCGCAGCGATCCTGCCGGGCCGTAATAGCCGCAAGCCGGAGAGAAAGAGAGAAAGAGAGATGACAGATGCGAAGGGGAGATTTTCGCGGGTGCGCGAGAGAGCCCGACAGCCATGTCCCAGACGGCGCTTGACGGTACAATAAGCTCGGCACGCACCTCTACCCGCGGCGAATGCGCGCGCTCCGGTAATTGGAGTGCTGTATACATAAGCCCCCCCCCTCCTCCGTTTATTTTTCCTCGTTTTTTCTCCACTCTATCTCCTCCTTACCTTCCTTTGGAGTATTGAAATAGTCGTCCTTCTCTTCTTCCCCCCCCCCACCTCCTCTTTCTCCTTCTACTTCTGCTTCGTCGCTTTTTTTACTCGCTTAGAAGCATTGAAATTCCTGCTACTCGATATTTCAGCGAGATACACACGCGGAGATACTTTCCGAAGGGCTGCCTGTAAATAATTAGTTCATTGTTGATTTTAGCAGACGATTTTATGACGATCGCCTCGATGAAAATCCGATGTATCCAAAATTCCTCCTGAAACTGATAAATCAATTATAAATATCAAATATATGATACAAATTCAATCGTAATCAACTACATGCTCATTTCGTATTTGTGGATCATCCTCGAGTGAACACAGACCAAGCGTCCAATCGGTTTTTCAAGGCCGAAAGAATCTTCGGAAAAGCGAGAGCGAAATGTCGGTTATAGGGCTGGAGAGAAGCGTTATAAAGGTGCGCGCACGCACCTATCGTTCCAGCTCGTAAAACAGGTCGTTAAACGCCGCTCTCGGCTCGCTCGAGCGCCTGCTCGTAATTAATTTATGCAAACAGACGTCGCCGGGGCGCTAGGCGTTAAAACGATCGTGCGCCTATGCGCGCCTGTGTTAGTGCGGGCTTTTTGTGCCGGCTTGAATATTTTCAAAACTTCTCCACGGCACCCGCGTAACGCGAGATTTCCTCCTCTTCATTGCACGCTGGTCTTTTATTTCAAGCCTCCCATCCCCCCTCTCCGTGACTCCTCCACCTTTTCATCTCGGCGAGTTTGACGAGTATTAATACGCGCGTTATGACCGAGAGTTGGCTTGGCCGCCTGTATCGCCCGAGCGCGCGCATCCTCGGATATGGCCAAATGTAATCGCGAGGCGTTAATTAATGTCCAGGGAGATTTATTTATTATGCAGATGCAATTATCTCCGGGACGTTTTAACATTCCTATTAGTTTCGTAATTAACGTTTGTTTATGCTTAATCAAATGGGACATATTTTTGTTGATTTCCCGAGGAATTTATCTGATTAGCGAGAACGTTTATATATACGCGGCGAACTTTTGGATGATATATATAGTGGCGCGTCGAGAGTCTGGCTGCGGTAATTAAATTTGAAAATTTCGATTTTGTTCGGACGACGATGCTGCTGGAACGCTTGTAAAAATGAAAGTTAATCAACCCAACGATTCGCCGCACCGTTTCGTCCAAACAACTCCGGCGTAGCTAATAATATAATCGGAGAATCGTTAGAGCAGCTGTAAGCGCCACTGCGTTACGCGCAACAGTAGTGCTAAAGTCTATAAGCGCACATGTATACGCTTGAAAAAAAAAATACATCGCCAGGGAAAAGAAACCGCAGCTCTCGGTACAAGTAGATTACACGCGCGTTCTGGTGTAGAGCAAACAGCCGGGCCAACGCAACGAGCTAATAACGAGGGGATTGCGCAAAAATCCGGCTGCGTACATATGCGCTCTCGGTAAGCCTTTGTAAACGGAGGCTTTGCACAGCGGCGCTATGGCACGTTTTTCGTCGAATTATCCTCCGATAATCGTCTGCGGTCTAATGCAACGCGCGCTAAACAGAAATTAATCGCGTTTTAGGCCACAATAGCAACCCGGGTAGCTTCTCCGAAACGACTTTTTGCTGCGCGCGCGCGCACAGCGTGTCCCCGATTTTTTCAAACCTCCTCCAGTACCAACTGCACGCACTTTTTGTCCTATTGTTAGCGAAAGCCGGCTGCGGCTGATACATATATATATATAGGATATGCGAAAACGTTGGCGAATTATCGCGTAATAATATGCCCCTGCGCGCCGTAAACGCCGTGGATTTCTAGAGCGAGCAAAAAGTTTTATAGCCGAGCCTGTGTTATTCGCGCATAGGGCAATTTGAAAAAGCCGCGCTCGGCGCTTATCAGATTTCAAAACGATCGCTATCTCGCTAATTTTGCTATATTTACATCAATTACTCGCCGCTTAAGTTTCGCCGTTTCCACGCTCCAATTAACCCGGCGCGCGCTCCTCGCGAATCGGCGAAATTGAAACTTCACGCACACAAAGCCGCGATCGGCCATTTCCCACACAACGCTAGATCCCTGTAATACAGTCGCCGCAGAAGCCTTTCCTCGCCAACTCGGCCGCGACCTCGATAAAAACCATCGCTCTTTAGCGCGTGTTCATCATTTAATTAGCCCGCCAAAATCTGGTGTTCCGAAACGTCTTCCCCCTCCCCCCCGAATTACAATAAGGCCCGCTCGTCCGATTATCCAATGAAACGAGACCGGTTGGGCAAGCCAGTTGGAAAATCGGCGCCGACATTGTTCCTAATTACGAGAGCGGCGCGCGGGAAAATTCGCGAGGAGGAGGGAGGCTTTTCGCAACCTTGTCTCGGCGCAGTAGCCGCCGCCGAGTAATTAACAAGGCCTCTCCGAGAGAGAGAGGGAGAGACTAGTCGGCGCGTCAGCGGCCGGCACATTGACGCGTTTGTATTAGCTCCGGATTGCCGGGAGCGCCTCCGGGCATATACTCGCGCGCGCGCGTATCCGCGGTAGCGGAGTAAGAGAGAGAGAGAGATGCGGTCCCTTGATAAATCAAATAACAAGTCGAGGCGGCTTCGGTTTAATCTGGTAATCTATAAGGCTAGGCTGGTTATAGAGCAATAGCCAGATAATCGATGTGCCTGTGTGGGTAGTCTGTAGTCACCGGTTATACGGACGCAAATGATGCGTGTAATAGCTGTCAACGCCACTGGCTCTCTTTCTCTCTCTCGGCTAAGGAAACTGGTCTTGCGGCTCTCGGTGTTGTTATGTGGAGCGTAGCGAGGTTGTCTACGATGTATATATAAACACACACCAAGAGCTGTCGATATCTTGATCTAATGTATGTATAATATCGGAATATTTACCCTTTTTTTACTCTCCTCTTTTTATGAATCTTTGCCGATCTTGTCATAGACGTATAAAAATAAATTAATCCGGTCGATTGATATTTGGATATTCAATGACGAACGAGCAATTTTCATTTTATAACGTTACCAACGTTATTGAAATAGTTAAAAAAAACCTTGATATTCTATTACAATAAACAAATCATAGGCTAAATAGCAATTACCACGTAATTCCGAGGGGTATCGTTACAAAATCGCCGTACAGCCAGGCAGCTCAAGTCTGCTGCGGATAGTCGGCAATCTAGTCTCGAATAACAAAATATATAAACGACGAAAATTATCGACTCCCACACCAAGCGAAAGTACCTTAGCCGAGCAGCCGTTTATAAAAGGCCGATAGCCACATCTCACACAGACCCACAGACACACAGAGGTACAGGCCAGAGGAGGCTTAGGATTTGCTCGTCTGGGGCTCTCTCAATTAACGCCTCGGCGAATCGGCAAATCGATGCCTTGGGCCCGGCGATTCACGAGCGCGCGCCGATCATTACGATCGTCGGACGTTAATTGATTTCTCGAGCGGGCGTAATTGGTGCGCGAGCGAGCGAGTAAGCGGAGCCCGCGGCTTTCCTTCCCCCCTCTGGGCCGCTCGCGGGCATATACGCTCGCGGTCGCGCGCGCGCGTGCCGCGCTTAGCCGGCGGCGCACGAGAGAGCTTTCGAAAGGGCCCGTCTCTCTTTCTCGGCCGCGCGCGGACTCCGATCTTGCGCAAGCAGCCGCTACGGATTGATCGGTCTCGTTTTCGCGTTTTTACCCTCGAGAGCCTCTAATGCCGCGCTAGACTTGACATTAGCCCCGGACCCCCCTCCACTCTCTTACCATCGCTATGCTTATACTTTTTGTACTTAGGCTAATGAACGAGAGATTATCGACCGCGCTTTAATGTATTTTAGCCTGTTTTTTGTTGTTGTAACAGTCTCGTAATGATAATCAAAAAATTATTAGCTACACCTTTCCCAGACTAAAATAACATTCCAACCACATAGAAATTCCGTATTTTCAATTTTGCAGATAAGTGTAATAAAGCTTGTGTATCTCGGAAAATCTTCCTCCCTTACATTTCTCTTCGCTTGGAATATCAACGCGAATGATAAAACGGCCGGACGATGCGGCCGATCGGGCCTCTCGGCGAATCTTAGCACCTTGATAAATTTAATTAATCCTCCAATTACTTCGTCATTCGCGCGATAATCTTAATGAAACGCTTCTCCCCCCCTGCCCCTCTTTCTCTCTGTCTCAGCGCGAGCGTGGATTAAGTTGAGAAGAAAGACCTTATCTGAAAATTAAACGTCCCCGCGCTGTAAACGCTCGTTTTTCACGCGGTGCTAATTAATTTTTTCCCCGATCTTCTTTCCTGCTCCCCCCCTTACCGAGCCTCGGCGAACGATCATTTTACGCGCTTTCGTTCGCGAATAAATCGTCGCGGACACGCACGCGTGCTAGAAGTGCGTTTTCTCTTCTCGAGCTTTAAATAAAGGACCCCTGCCCCTGCGTGGCATATGAAAATTTCGTTTATTATTACAACTGCGACGGTGTTTACACGCTTTAACAAACCGATTCTAATATTCTCAGCTTGTTCGCGCGCTCGCGCGAGAGAGACGCTCTCGTATAGCGGGGTATACGCACAGGCGTCTAATTAAAAAATCAAGAGCTGCGCGCGCTTTGGCTTATTATTATGCAAATTTTAATTAACAGCTGGTAAGTGCGAGTTAAACGATTCATTTTTCTTACTTACCGCAATCGACGTTTTAATTAATTGAACGCTCTTGAATATATTGCGGCTGACATTATTTACTCAACATCGCCATGCTTATACTAAACGATTCGTTTATAGATTCTTTTTTTTTTCAATTCAAGTACCGATCGCAACGCAGATTTCTCTAGCCTGTACACAAGTAATTGCAGAGCTGCACGTATACACGCACTCATGCAGCGAGCACTTAACGCAGGGCTTTGATACCGCGCTGATTTAGACTGATGCAGGCGTCCCCACTCGACCTCGAAGGTTGCGGGACTTATCGGCTACGGTGTGCCCGAGGCGAGTGGCTCGCGCAGCGACGCATCGAAGAACCCTCGGCGTAGAAAAGACGATGTACGTACGCGCCCCCAGCGAGCACACTCCGTGAGAGAATTCAAGGGGGGTTTAGGAAAAAAGTCGTCGTTGAAAATTCCTCGAAACGCGAAAATCCGCGATGCGTGTAATTAAGATACCGTTGCTCAAGCTCTTTCCCTCTTTAGCCGCCGAGAGAGGGAGCGCGCCTGCGTGTACACGCTCATCTGACAAAAGTGGAACAATAGAATAGAAAGATAGGGTAATTGACGCTTTTGCGTTAAACCCGGAGCTTTTTTTCTCCGCCTGCCCCTTGGCGATCGCTCTGTAATTACCTCTGCGCCTTTTTTCGCGCGTTATGGAATGTTGCCGGAGACGAGAGGGGCTGTGGCCGCGAGGAGAATTGTTTATTGAAATTTTATTGATAAGCGATGCATACCCGATATAGTTGGGGCAATGAATTATCCCCCCATAAAAGTAACTTTGAATAGGCCTTGCTGTTTTGAAAACTTACGCGTGCTGGGTGTGTACGTGTGTGTGCGGCTGCTGTTACGGCTATAATTTGGGCGTTGATAGTCTACTTCGATATTACTCGCGGAGAAAGGCATTGTTAGCGGAAAAATGGTGTATAACGTGTGGCCGTTCGCACGCAATTTGATATTGATTTCTCGAAAATTTTTCTCCTTGGCTCGCATAGCAAAGTCATAAATTTTCCCATGGCTAGTTATAAAGCTACCAAGCTCCAATAACAAAGAAACTTCATAGTTGTCTCTTTCACTGCAAACTACTCCCAAAAAAGCTCCAGTAAGCCACACAAGCTCTCTTCCCGTTCCTCCCAGCCTTCCCGACCCTATCTCCCCGCGGGTTCATCCATCCCAAATCGAATTCCAGAGGGTTTCGCGGAGGCCCTAACTCGTAGCGCGCAATTTGCAAGTCAGCGAGAAAGAGAGAGATAAAGGAACGCGCCGGATCTTGCTATAGCGCTCGAGCTAGCCGCAAGATCCGACCGAGAATGCGTCGTGCCTTCCCCTCCCCCTGCGCCTTTTTCGTTTCGGCTTCGCGGCTCCTATCGAATTCCCCTGGCCGATCGTGTTTCCACGCAGCTGTTTGCCCTCTCGCGCCAACGCATCGCCGCGACGTGTTTAATTGGCCAAGCGGCGCCCGAGGAGCCCGTGAGACCGGAACCCTTTTATGTTAGGATACGCGGTAGATTCAGACACCGCGCCTGTCCCGACCCTGCGGCGCGCTTTTCCACTGCTTGAGCTTGCTCGCGGTGCTTTTCTACAGCGAGTGATATGGGAAGGGTCTGTAGGCGGCAAATACTCGTTGGAATAAATTGAAAAAGTCTCGCCGAAATAGTGATAATTCGAAACCGAAATTTTGGCGCGCGTAATGATATACGTCGTACGACGTTGGTGTTCCGAAAAACGTTATGGCCGATGACTCTTGCGGAGGGCAGGCATTAAAAACGGGTACGAATATCGCGTGCAAGCCTGTCGTTCGGCTCCTAATGCTTATTTCCATGGGCCGCAGCTCGAGCGCCTCGGGAGTTTTGAGAATCCTTCGTTTCAAAATGGGTGATAAAGAGGCACAGCGAAGGAGAGGAGGGAGGGGAGAGAGAGCACGTGCGCGCGCGCGACGGGCGGTTAAAATTGCGTGCTAATTTTAGGCCACGAAAAACGGATAATGGAGTATATGCAGATACACATCGGCCGAAGCTTATGAGCCTTCTCGCCACTTGGCTTATTATCTTTTCGACAGATTATGCGCCTCGCGCACGGTATTTTTCTCATGGAAATTGAATTTTTTGAGAAAACGCTGCTCTTGTATGGATACCCCACACACATACACGCGTGCCAGATTAACGGTCAGCAACTTCAGCGTGTGTGCCTGTATATACGCTTCGACGCTTCTTCGGAGAATGCAATTATTTACTGTTTTACAGGAGGGTTACGGATGATTTAAAGGGATGTGTACTGCGGATATTTGGGAGTGGGTAATTATTGACGAATGCAAACGCTGGAAAGTGTCTATTTTGGACTTGGTGAGAGGTTGTATTAAATGAGAAATGGCATGTAGTGGTTCGATGTAGCAAAAAACATTGACATCAACGTACCTCGGAGAAATGTTATCGTGATGGACCACATTATATCCTTCTTATTTTTATATCGTGAAACAAATTACAATCTATCGACGTTTTATTTGCATCAGTTTTATGCGTTACAGAAAGAACATATAAATAAGCGTGTTGAATTAGCTTTATATTGGGGATGATATCGTTACACTGGAACTGCCGAGTGAATTAATTTTTCCTCGGCCCCGGAAAAAATGTTCGATTTGTTATCGCGATAGAGATAAGTTTAACCCGTAATACGAGTATAATTAGCTTATGCCTACTTCCGGGCGCCCAGTCCGACCTATAATTAATTCTGCCTCTTTTACATGCAATACGTAATACCCGCGCGCTGCCCTTTTTTACCGATTCGCCAAATGAACCTCAATTAGCTAAGCATCGTGAGCTCGGCCCACCTCCCCTCCACCTCCCTTCCTCACCCACCGCCGCACGCAAAAAACCTGCAATCCAACTCTTCTCGCGCTCCAGGTAATTACATTCGACGTTCATTTTAAAATCATTAGGGCCTATAGCGCGCGCGATTTACTCCCGGCGGCTCTCTGCTATACGCGTGCGCAAAATTGTATATTTTGTTAAAAATAAAATTAATGTTTATTTATGTGCCGGAGATCCAAGCCTTGCGCCAAGATTCGTTTGGTTTTATTATCTTGCGAGGAAAAGAAAAAAATCATAAATATTCCTTAGCGCATAATAACTGTAAATATGAAAGCATTTATGTATATGTATTTCTCTCTCTCTCCAACTCCAGGTCTAAATCCTGTCCGTTTAACCTGAAAATCTGCTATAATAAAGTCAAAGCTTGCTTTCTAATCACATTATTTCAAAACCCCTGGGCTCGATATTTTCGAAAAGGGAAAATGACCTGCTTGGCGGTTAAAGCTAATGGTTACACACACCTTTGCCGTACTAGCCGGAATTATTGCACTCCACTCGAGAATCGTAAGCCGGTAATTAGTTCTCTTCTACAACTTTTCCCGCTGATACGCACGTACTTCTACAATGTATTTCAAACAGTTACAAGAAAACCTTTAACGTTGAAATTTCCTTATATGCTTGGTTTTCTTCATTTTACGTCGGTTGAATTTTACTGTTTCTCATGATTCAATATTTTCAGTAAACCATCTTATTATTGTTTTTAACTATTACATTTATTGCAAAATCCAAAAATTTGACTGCTTATAGTTTTGGATCCATTGAAAGTGCTCAGCTTGGTACAATAATCCTCATAAATCCACATGTTACCCTCCTATAATATCTATGAATTTGTCTACCTGCAAAGGTAATCAAATAATCGAGAAATAATATTGATCACTTACCGCACGATTTCATGAATTATAATATCTAATAATCGGCCGCAATAAATATCCCGCAATGGTCAATTTAATCCAAAAGCTCCCTCGATCCAACAAAACCACCAGTCAAATATAAAGCCCAGTCTCAATTAATAAGCCCACTACAGGTGTGCCTATTCCCTTCCAAAATTTCTTTAATGGACTTGTATACCAATCGGCCAAGATACCAGAGCAGCAGGTATTACAGGCAGCCACGATAGTGGCTTCTCATGAAAATTCCTAATAGGGGGTCCTGCTCGAACGTTAAATCGCGGCTACGTGCACTTTATACGTACTTTACAGACGCGCTCTCTCTCTCTCGACGCTCATATCCTGCCGCGTAAAAAGAACGATCCTCGTGGATGCAGCTGATGGAGGAGGTAAGAGGGGGGGGGATATGAAGCGGGTGAGGTGATGCATTATGTTAGCGGCCGGGCAGCAAGAGCGGGCGATTCGGACAGGAGAAAAATTTGATACGACCGTGATGAACGAGCCGCGCTCTCTCGCACGTGCGCCCTAAGCTTGCGCTTTATGCTCGTCCCCCCTGCCCCTTGACTGGTCTCTCTTTCTCCCGCTCTCTCGACATGCGCGAACGCGAGCGTTTAGGTGCTATACGTATATGTGTGTGTGTTGGTACGTGCGCGCTGGGTATTGCGTTACCCGATTTTCAATCTTCTAATTGGGTGTTTGGCGAGTGGACGATGATGAAGAATTGTAATGCTGCCGCGCGCGCTCCGCACTACCATAGCGTGAGCTTGCTCTTTTGGGCGCGCTTTGAGAGAAGGATAGCTGTACAGCTAGAAAGAGAGAGAGAGAGGTGGATTGGACTGATGAAAAAGCACGCGCTTGCTTATGCATTATCGTAAATATATCTGCCGGATAGGTTTTCACGGCAATGTCGTTACTCTTTTCTTTTTTTTATTTTAAAGTCGCATTTCATTGCTGCTTGATATTGCCGATTTGATTGATAAGTATCTTCGTTCAAAGGATTGCTCAAGATTTTCTTTATTAAGAAATGAGAAAATTCGCGATCCATCGAAATGCAAAGTGCCATTGCGGATAAGATTTACAATTAAATTAAGAGATACGAGCATCACAGATTTCTACGAGGTGTATAGAGATTGGAAAAGATGAGCGTAAGAGACGTCGACTGCGTACGCATAATCGAACAATTAATAAGCAGCTGTCAATCATTTTCAATAATATCCGTGCTGTCTCAAGAGAGCAAGAGAGGGAGAGCGAGAGTCGCAAACGTGTGATTGGCTAAGAAGCCAGAGTGCAAGCTCTCTGCGGAAAGAATAAACGACTGGCTCAGAGCCGAGAGAGCGAGTGGAGGGAGGGAGAGAGGGGGGGAGTTCACATCTTACGAGGCGCATATAAAGAATTTCCGGGATCGGAGGATAAAAAAGGAGACACGCTCGGGCGAGCGGCTCCCACGGCTTAGTCCAGTCAGCGATGTCTAAGCTCTCTCTCTCTCCCCCTTGACCTCTGAGCTCCCCTAGAGTTGGACGGTGTTAAAGAGCGCATGGTGCGATGAACCTGAACCGGGAATAATTGCCGGGCGATGATGCGCGCGCATACACACACTCACACAGACACATACTCTCTCGCACGCGTGCAACCGATCGCAGAGCCGTCTTATTTCGACTTGACGACCGAGGGTTGCTCGCGAGCTCTATGATGATGAATCGACCGATGCTTAGTCCCATCTCACTCCCGCGCGTTCGTTTCGGCTGGAACGATACAAGCGCGGAATATCAATCGTCGAGAGAACTCGCTAGAGTTAAGATATCTTAATGATATAGCTCGCGTCTAGACCCCCCCCCCCCCTCATCCCACCTCATCGACGCTCGAACGCGTTATCGGAGAGGAGGCGCTCGGTAATGGCTAATTACACGCGCTGTATAAATATCGCTGCCGCGGGGCTCTCTATGAAGATATAAATATCTAGCCGATCTCGAATTCTCAAATAAAGATAAGCAGAAGTGGAGGAACGGAGGGGGTGGAGAAATTCTATTACTCTCTCGCGGTAATTCAATTCGCGCTCCTGCATCACTGGCCAATCAGTCCCAAATATCTCTCTTTCTCTCTCTCTCTCTCTCTCTCTCTCTCTCTCTCTCTCTCCCTCGCTTGGCCTTTCTAATTAACTATATACGCGCAAGGCCCGCTGAACGAAAACTTTCCTCTCTTGGACCTCAAACAGATGTGTGTGTGTGTATGTGCCCTCGCTCGTAATTTTTACGCAAGCCGCAAGAGGAAAGCGCGTCCAATCCCAAAGCCAAGCTCTCCTCCTTCTCTCGGTCGTATTTTTGCCGCGAGACCGCGCCAAAGCCGTATACGATTACACACAAGCCGCGTGTACGCGCGTCCGTGTGTATACGCACTCGTATATTTATTAAACGCGATATTTCGCGCGAGAGAGAAAGAGGTGTGTATACTATACGGGAGGGATCGAGCGAAGAAAATTACGCGTACGTACAAATGCGCGCCGAGGTTTTCTCTCCGGCCTCTCTGCGTGATCTGCTGGCGAGAGAAGAGGGGGATTCGTTAATTAAGAGATAATTCTCGGACTGACGTGTGAGAAGGAGAAGGAGGAGGAGGTAGAAGGAGGGTGCAGCTGTAGAGGCGCGTTGTATGGCGTTAATTTTGCGGGCGTGGACGGGAAAATCTTATCGGGCTTTGTTTATTGTGCGCGCACCGGCCGAGGACGGACTGTATATATGTGCGGCTGAGGTATAACTCCAAACGCTTCTCGTGTACACCGCGAGATGCTTTTATTTTCCACGGGTGAGAGAGAGAGAGAGAGAGAGCCTCCCCGTTGTGCGAGCTGATAAAATCGACCTTCGCTGATGATTAGTTTTCGTCGTGTCACTGCTACCAAGCTGATTTAGCGTTTCTTGTTAGGCAAAAAAAATTCTAATAAAATTATCAGTACATTTGTTCAATTTTTCATACAATTAATCATTAAAATGCGTATTTTTCATTTATGTTGCAGGTAAGCAGTTTCAAGGTGCTTAATATCCAATGACTCCAAGATGCACACACACACGGCCGCGGGTAAGCTTAGACAAGCGATGCATCATATCTACGCTTATACCCAAAGGCGCGCGTGGAAAAATCAATTTCCCACGCCGCCTAATCCGAACTAGCTAATTTTCTCAAGCTGTCCCCCCACCAGCTTCTTCTCGTAAACAGCGCCTCAGCGTAAAATGCGATTCGCCAAGTTGCAAATAAAGTCCAGATATGTTAATCCTCGTCAAAGAAAAAAAGGCTCTCTCGAGCATCCTGAATTTATGAAAAGCGAACGTCGCGGTAGGCAGTAGTCCGGTGCGGTGATAGATCGTTGAAGTTGACCGTCTACTTCTTCTTCTTCTTTTTGTCGCGCTCGTGTTTATGCGCGGGGCCGCGAGAAAATGTACGAGGTACAAACTAATAAAGTTCGCGCGGACACGGAAGGGGAGGGAATGCGCACTACCACCGAGAAAAGGACTAGTCTTATAGCAACGCGAGTTAATGTGATAATAGCGCGTTGAAGCTGCTATTTATGCCTGTTGCCTTTTTTTTCGCCGCATCGCTAGTTGATGATACGTTATTTAAACACTTGAATTACACAGCCGTTTAGAACTTTTTTTTTCCTTTTAGAAAAATCCTACGTTAAAATTAAAACAATCGTTTAAAAAGCTCATTTATCCGTCGATCATTCATTTCCAGCTTCGACATGTCCCTATACCGAGTAACAGAAGCACATTGTCCGTACCATCGGCTAATCCCTCGCAACTAACCGCCCACGTGGGCGAGAGCTCTAGCAAGTCTCCGGGTATTAATTAGCCTTAGGTTTCTCGCACGCGTGGCTCTCTTGGTAGCAAGACTTTAACGAGAAAAAAAAAGAAAAGGAAATCCGAATTTACAGCGATAGAATCAGGCCGGTCGCAATGGGTTTCTGGAAACGCGAGAGTCGTCGTCGTTGTCGCGTTTACGCAACGACGTGAGACGCCCACGCATACGCAGGGAGCAGCGCGTAACGAGATCGAGCTTTTATCCGAGGATCGATGTACTATCGATCGGCTTTCGCAACGTATCATGACATTATTCAAAGTGCTAAAAAAAGCCAACAACAGAGCGAACGAGCAGTGTTCTCCAGTGACTAACATCCTTTCAAAAGTAGCGTATAATCCTCGGTATGAAGAGGATCGAATAGCTGCCGGCGTCAAAGTAGTCCGGGGTTCGGCGAAGCGGAGATATACCTAACGCGTCTCGCGCGCTCTTTAAATCCCCCTGGCCTACCGTACTGCGATGATTTACCGAAGGCGTGTGCGTACGTATATATATGTACGGTGCCGGGGTCCGCGCCCCTGATAACCATCTGGCCGATTATATTCGGGGAGGAGGCGAGGGGCTGGATGCGAGGATATTCTAGTAACGGTGAAGCGATAGCGCGCACGGGCCGTAACGCCCACGCGAACTTTGGCTTCGACGAATTTTCGATCTCGCTCAGATCTGCTGGGGGGAGGGGGAGATTCAATGAGGATCGCGGGCTCCGATGAGAGTTTAAATCCGCGTCGACACAATGGACGAGAGAGCGTCGCTCGTTACCGCGCCTATATACCTTGGCGCGCGAAAGAGAGCCAGCATACACACACACAGACACACATACGCAGACGATGGGAGAGATATCACTGGACTCTTTCTCTCTTGCCGAGACTCTCGATGATCTCTCTCCCGACGGCGGCTGCGGCGGTGCGCGTTTCATTGTCTGGCCGCGCGCTTGCGGCGTCGTGGATATGTCGACGCCCCCGTGTATAGACCCCCCTGGCTTCGCAATGTCCGGCACACCTTGCCAAAGCCACCCCTCCCCCCTTGCTACTCCTCCTCCTCCTCCTCCTCCCATGGTTAGAAGTTAACCCGGATATTTTGCATCGCTCCTCCCGACACACCAGCGCCGCCGCCGCCTCCCGCGTTTCTTTGTCTAAAACGGAAAAATAAAGGTACCGGCCGTATGTATGTGTATACATACAGGCTAGTATCTCTTTCTCTTGCACCTTTTGATTTCCGTTGCGTAAGATTTATTTCGAGAGATATAGTATACGCCCGCGATGTGTTTTATTGTTTGATAACCGTTGTAAATTCGCGTTTAATGTTCGTTAAAAAGATGAATCGCTCTTCGACTTCTCTCAAATGCACTTTGGCTTTTGAATATATCACTTTCTTTTCCGTCGCGATTGCGTTGTAAAACGCTAATTTCGAGAGTTACCATTCGAGCGGGTGAAAATCCGGGCTTTCATTGTGAAATGTGGCTGATCGAGCGGGCATATATCAAACCGAAGATCAAATATTGTCAAATATCGTGTAAATATTTCCGGCTCTTCCCACGCAGCTTTTACCGATCGATTTTACCGTTGAGGAATAATAATTGCCGATCAGTCGAGCTCCATCGATCAATGACCGCGTAATGGAGCACCTGTCACGTAGTCGTTTTACTACTAGTTGTTTTTCTCTCGGTTTTCTTTCTTTTCAGTTTTTGATGTACCTGCGGACATTTATTACGGCTTTATTACTGAACGTATGCTTATGTATCTTTGGTATATAGAAAATAATAAAATCGTAAGTAGGTAGATTTTTCAATGTAAAACAAAGCGTTTATTAAATTTTTACAAAAAAAGTTATTATACTATTACTAAAAAAATTCGTTAAATTGAATACGAAGACTTACGACAATATTACAAAACATTAGATAACAAGTGTAATGCTTATGATTCATGATCTTGCATAATTCGAATGAGATTTATGTTACAATGTGTACACATCAAACCAATGTTATAAAAGCGAGAACGTTTTTTTTTTGCTTTCTGTGTTGTCTATCTTATAACGATACGGGCTAAGCGCGCATTAAAATAAATTATCTAACTTTACGAACTATATTTATAACATCCAAACGTCTAGGCTCGAGACTAGGGATATAATATAATTCTAAAAACACCTACATCTTAAATCCACAATTTTCCTCGTAAAAACATATTGCATTGACGAAATATCGTCGGAGCGCAAGTCGAAAAGGCTCTCGATCCTTCTCCGATCGCCCCGATTCTCCCCGCCGCACAGCCATCGCTATAGAGAGAAGAAACGAGCAACTACGAGTATCCCGCGAGGGGTTGTCTCTTTTTAACGCAAGACACGCCGTCGGGGGCGAGTACCTCGCTAAAGCTGCACTTGCAGACCCTCTTGAGGCCGTCGGCCTGGCCAGTGGGCACGGCGAAGCAGTACTTGTCGCAGCCGCCCCGGTCCTGCTTGCAAGGGTGATCCTTGCGAATGCGCTGGGACTTGTGGGTGATGACGAGGATCTCGGTCATGGGCGCGGCCTCGTCGTTGACCAGCTCAAAGTCCGGATCCTTGCTGGCGGTGCTCTTGTCGATGCGCTGCACCGAGTTCGCCTCGGCGCTCCGGTAGTACAAGTAGTGCTTGTCGAGGGCGAGGACGCGCGAGGCGAGATCGAGCTGGCCCGAGTGCACGCGCACGCCGGATATCGTGCGCAGCTCGCCGCCGTCGAGGTTCGAGTGCTGGATCTTGTCGAGGCCGGGCACGCTCCAGTAGAGACGCTCGGCGTAGTAGTCGACGGCGAGGCTGGATATGTAGTATCGCGACTCGGCGCCGCTCCGGTTGAACTCGCGTATCGAGCTCCCGTCGAGATTCGCCCGGAGTATGTTGTTGCGCACGCCGTACCAGTAGCTACGCTCGACGAAGAAGAGGTAGCCGCGGTTCGGGTGGACCGCGAGGCTCGTCAGCTGCGAGCGGTCGTACATGATGACCGACGGATTCCAGGGCTGCTCGGCCGACACGGCTATCATTAGGCTGCGCGAGCCCATGATTATGTAGAGGTTGCGCGAGATCCAGTCGTAAGCGACGTCCCGGAAGTCGTCGTCCTGCTCGAGCACCGGCTGCCATTCGCTGTCGTTGAGGCGCACTCGGTACAGCCGCGAGTGGTCGACGTTCGTGACCTTGGCCCAGTAAAGCAGACTGCCGTTGCGCACGTCGTAGTTCAGACCGCCCACTATGTTCTCCGGCCTGATTTCCTCCGCGTACTTCCGGTCCGCGTGGTAGTTGACGCTCGAGTTGTCCTCGTGGATGTCGATTCGGCAGAGGCCCGGCAGGCCGTTGCTCATGAGAAAGAATTGGGGCTTGTCGTCCACGTGCTTCTTATCTAAGACAGATTAATTATCGGCATTAGTATTATATCAGCTCTTGTTTTTCTCTTTTTTGGAGGAAGTCAAGTTTTACTAGTCGCTCTACGCTCTTTTAACGTGTTTTTCTATTAAAAAAAATGAACAAATCAAACACACCGTTAATCACTTTGACGCTGGGAGAAGCAGCGAGTTTTAAGAGATTACGAGCTTGCGAATCTTTTGCAATGCGCCCGTCTGCAATGATGTATTTTTAATATCGACTTTATCGGCTGTACTACGTCTACTACCCATGCGTAAACATGTGTACTACATCTCAATACGAGCGCAATAAACACCGCGATAAGATTGTCTGGGGCAGTTTGTAATGACGCGCGGGAATTAAAACTTTATTTTTTAACGTCGTCGATATCCGATATTTTAACGACAAAATGGTTTTAAGACGTCAACAAAATAATAATCGTTTTGAAACTTCCAGTACTTTCTTACTATTATTAATATTTCTACTCAAAAAAAATATATACCAAACTACAACTACAAGGCTTAACTTAAAACAGTCTTACACACATGACACTATTTCTTAAATTAAACTAACAATAAACCTAGCAAAATCATAATTTAACAGTACACCATTAATAAAAAAGAATACTTAAACCAGACTTACACTTAATAGCACATCCATCTGTAGAACTTGCAACAAGTAATATCGTCGAAAACACGAAAAGACTAATGAAAGCAAGACCGGTAGGGATTCTCGGGTCCTCGGGTCCCATGCTGGCGCGCGTCTTAATAAATCAAGCGTCGAAATCGAATTGAGAGCACACGCTGTCCGTGGCTCCGCAGACAGTACTCGCTCTCTCTCTCTCTCTCTCTCTGTCTCTCTCGACGAGAGCGCGCGCGTTCGGCTCGTGAACCAGTACACATTTTAAATAGATTGCCGGCAACCCGAGGGGTTATCATTGGCTTGACTTTCAATTGATACGGATATTCTCTCCTCTTTTTTTTTTACTTTCTTGTCTCCTTTTTTTCTCTTTCGCATCTTTGGAGCGACGTCAAAAACTCGATTTTCTTTTGTTGACGAGAATGATCGCTGAAATTCCAATCGGTGGAGTGACGCGCGTGGCTAATGACACATTGTTGCCGGGAGTAAATTATTTTCGATTTCAAGACGAAACGGTTATTTTCGTTGTTTTTTTGCTCTAGTAAATTATCAAATTGGGTTATTAGAAATCGACTCGTAGTTTCGAGAAGCCTTGTGCGCACGAGTTTTGAGAAGTGATATCTTGTTAGTTTTTTTTTTGGCTTGTTTGTACAACTATTTATAGGAAAACGCGTTATTTTTAGCCACAGTTTTAATAAGCTAATAACTGTCGTCCACGGAAATTGAATAAATCGTAACTATCACACGAAAGTCAGCTGCCTTTGTTTAGTCGACGCACGAGAGTCTTATCACTTGAGCGATAATAGACATAACTTCCAGTCGATAAGAAAATCAAACGATGCACTTTATATGCTCGAGTTATTTATAGTTTCCACATCTATCCAGACAGTGAATAGTTTTGTAACAGTTCTGCGTAGCTCCGTGAAAAAAAGCAAAATTAAAACAAAAACAAACCCTTAGCCCACATAAATCATCTAGGAAAGTGTCAAATATTAATTTTACAACCAGTACTTATCCCAACAACAAGTAGTTAAACTTAATCTTTGTGCCGCGTAAGTTAATCCGTGCAGTGAGACAGTAACCCAGGCATCGAGCGCTTTTATACCTGCGTTCCTCAGACTTACCCCCGAGCAATAAACGAAAACTTCGTTCGAAGCCAAGAGCGTAGGGTAACACACAAAGGTCATAGGTAGTCTCATATTAGCATCCTGGAAAATCCCTTGACCTGAACTCCTTGGAAACTCATTAGCCAGTGTCGACATCGCTCTACCTCTCGACACCACGTAATCTGTTTCGTCAGACGTAAAGTTTTCGAGACGCTGGCCTACAGTTGACCAGAACAAGCCTGTCCAAGGGTCATAAAGAACAGCGGGAGGGGCGGGGGGGGGGGCAGGGATTAACCATCAGCCGGACCGAGTGCAACAGGGAAAAACCTGAAAGCACGCGCACGCACGAGCAGGCTCTCTTTCTGGAAAACAGTCGAGCATATACACAGTAGAAAGAGAGTCGAAGGGGGTGGAGAGGCAAAGAGAGAGAGAGGAGCCGCGGAACAATAAATTTGCATAGCGATGCAATCGCTAGCGAAACAAGTGGCCGAACAAGCGAGAGATGCGCTATCGAGGCCCGCTAGCAAGAGAGAGCAAGAGGGAGAGAGAGAGAGAGAGGTCCGCAAGTAGGAGGCGGCGGCAGCTAGAGCTGGAGACTATAAGCGGCTCTTTTCGCCCGGTCACGCGCGATACGCGCCTAAGGCCGCGCTAACGAGCCGTTGCGCTCTCAAGCGCGCCGCGCGCTCACCAAGGCACACGCGTATATATGTATATACGTATAAGAGAGCGGCGCTACCTAGGAGACTCCGTCGCCCCCGGCCGATTATCGTTCGCAGAGGCGACTGCCTTGCCGCTTCGGGCGCGAACTTCCCCTCCCCTCACCCCGAGCCAACCTCCTCCCTCTTGGGGTCTCTTCCGCCATATAGCTTGTTGTGTGTGCCTGCATCCAGCTTAAGTTACCGGCTTATTGAAATTATCTTGTTAACGCGTTGTGGCCTGCACACCCTGAGCAGCCGCTGCTGCTTCTGCTACTACTCCTGTGCTCTTCCTTCCCATTTTCGTCGAATCGATGTATATCGCTGAATAAATTTTGTTTTCACTCGTAGAATAACTTTCCCCACTTCCTTTTTGGCGGTAATGATTTTCTACTGTTTTTCGGGATTGAGATTTATTGAGCATTCAGGGTATATGACTTGCGCGGTTTGATTTTATTGCGTCGCAGGTAAATGTTGCGCTTGAAATTCGAAGGGTCCTCGAAATGACTGATTGGTTAATTGGATGAATTGTATTGAGAGGTTTATTGATCAATGATCTGCAGAGCTTTTGTGGCCGAGGATTATTTTATTTCTATACCATTAAATCCGATGTAAACATGGACGGGTTTAATGAAGCTGCAATTTCGACTGATTAAAATGCTTTCAACGGGGCCAGGTGTTTAATCGAAAATTTACTACCTGTACTCGAAACGTATAATCGATCGACGTAGCTGCCGAAAATTCATAATTTTCGTCAATGTTTGATCATTGCTGTACGGATTAATTACAAGTTGCATTAAAAGGGTCGCCGATTTCTCAAAGAACACCTGGCAAACAAAGTACAGGATAAAAAAATATCAAAAGAAGACGCTGCGAAGAGAGATCGAAACTGGTTTTCCTGTTAATTACAAAAGCAGTGCCACATTAAATATGCAGTGACGCTACGGAAACGCTGAGGCAAGAAAAAAAGGGACGCGGAGGAAGGGTAGGAAGGGGGTAGAGTAAGGTGAGGCTGGGGAAGAGTAAAAGAGCGACGTCTTTATTCGACGGTCACGTTTTCCATGTTCCCGGCATTTGTACATCTCAAGAGAGAGAGAGAGGGGGGGGGGAGCTGTCCCGGTCGTTTTCGCGAGAACAATGCAGCCGGGGGCCCGCGCGCCGGCAGGTTATGCTGATTGATACCTGCCATCGGCACTTCTAGAGGCTCGATCGGCCCGATCGATCGGAGTGCGCGGGAATGCCGGGGAGGAGAAGAGACAGGTGTCGAGGCGGCTCCCCTCTTTATATCACGTCCGCTCCAAAATGACGGCTGATCTCGCGCAACTCTTTCTCTCGCTTTATACGTACGACCGAAAATCAAGATCTCCAACGTTTTTCATACATACACGCCGATTTTTCCTGAAGGGAACACATCCACTTGGACTTTCTCAAGCGCGCAGCCATTGCCGAGAGAGAAACTGAAATACGAAATATGCCGCGTGTGCGCGCAGACGCTTAGAGACGAGGACTTGACACTTGGACCCCCGCGGCGTGTTCGCAACGGCTTTATCAACAGCCTTCAGCGCGCCTTGTATACAACCTTTCTCGGCGGCGTGTATTTTCCCTCTTGTATACCTTTGCGGACTTACACCCGCGCTTTTTTATACGTGCTCGTCTTGTTGAGTCAACGTCAAGTCGTCCTATTACAGCCGAGCTCTTTTATTTCATTACTTTGGTACGTCTGCGAAAAAAAAACAACGGGAATGATTAAGTTTATATCTTTCGAGAATGATCTTTAAATATCGACGTTAAATTTATTCCATGGAAATATAACAGGGTCGCGTCGCTTATGGATATGGGCATAGCAACTTTTTGCAAATTGATCCACTACGAGGCAATTTCACATACGGCCGATTCTTATGTGCGCTCTTTCCTTCTCCCAGTCTTTTCCAGGCTCGTGTGTACGGGCAACGAGGTGCATCGACGCGCATTTTCCGAAGCTTTGAGAGCCCGATAAAATAACGACCGCGGGCGGACCGAACAATGATACACCCACATGCACGCATACACAGAGAGAAAGAAGAGAGAGATAGAGAGAGACGCGGGAAAGAGTGTACAGAGGGAGAGTCCTGGTGTGTATAGGCTCGAGATGCTATCTGTTTTATTATTCGGGCTGCGGAAGCCGCGAAGAGATGCCACAGATTCCTCGTTCGCGGCGAGGAGTTTTGCCAAGCTTTGCACCTTGGGGACCGAGAGAGAGAGAAGCCGTCGTTTGCCTGAGAGAGAGGGAGAGAGTCTCGGAGAGGGGAAATTTTAATAACAAGCTTTGGCCATTCTTGTACGGGGATTGCGCGCTGTGTTTGCCGATAGCCGAGGATGGTTGGTTTAGGGTTATCGAGTATTTGTCACTGGCTCGCATCTGTTTGTAAACTAAGATATTGCGCTATATTGTAGTATAAATAATGGATAACAACAACGACGACAAGCCTCGTCGGGGATCGATTTCGTATACATCCGATAAAGTGAAATGGCACAAGGTGAATGGCATTAATTACAGTGATCCCGCTGGCGCGATTCATCATAACTGCAATAACGGATTCTCCGCGACGCTAAGCAATGTGACTCTCTTGCGCTGAAAAACCCAATACCCCCGCCTGCTACCGTGTGCCTCCGGGTCGAATGGAAACGTAAATGCAAATTGATCGTGCCATATTATTTGAATTATCCGCCGGCGAACAGCGCTGTTTCTGCTAATGACCGCAAAACAAGCAAAACCCGATACCCAATAGTCTCCCCTTCCTCTCTCAGCATTGCTATTCGGAATTATGCGCTCAGAACGGCGAGCTATCAGGGAGGAAAGGGAGAAGTAGCCGCTGCGCAAACGACGAATTGATTATGAATTGTTGTTATTTCGTACGTGCGCTTGTTCTCGCCCGAGAACTCAAGAATATTCAATTATACACCGGAGTAAGCGGAGTTTCGCTTGTTGCACGTAAACTTATTTTCCGCTCGCTTGCGACTGTGTCCCCTATTCCACGCTGTACTGTTACGAAAATCGCTACGACTTTGTTTGAGGTTTCGGTCAAACTTTCTTACGCTCTACCCGCGACTTTGATAGAAAACGCACTTTGAAGCGCATTAACAAACACGATTCATCAACTTCAGTTGAAAATTTTCAATCAATTCAAGAACGCGCTATACACACCGGAGCATAGCGCAAATCATTGGAGGGAGAGAGGAGAAAAAGAAACGGCCGGTTTTCTCGGCCGTGAAGCGCGTCGCTATACTCGTCGTTCGATAAATAAAAATAAGAAAGGGGGAGGAAGGGGGTGAGAGTATATAGAAGAGGCTCGTTCGAGCAGGCCGAAATTAATAGCAGCGCATTAATTCTCGGTCGGATATTCCGGGGCGCGCGAAACGATCGTGGCAGGCGCCTCGCGATGGTGTCGGCCGTCAGTGTACGGGGCACACACACGGGTAATAAGCCCGAGCGGAGGCGTGCCGGCACACGCCACCCGCCACGTTACCGATAACTCGCCCCCACCCCGGACTATGTAGCTCGTGATTTAGAGACGTGAATTTGCATGATGAATCGCAAGGCCCGGATGGGAAGCGCGAGCGAGCGTTCAGGATCGTTTAGAGATCGGTAATGAATCGGCTCTTGGATTTTTTCCTTTTCTTTTTCACTTTTGCTTTAGCGCGTATCAAGAGAGATGGGCGTCGATTGGTAGACGAGAGCCCCAGTGTCATGTATCATTTTCGTGATTTTTCGATTTGTTAGAGGTGCGCGCATGTGTCGGGGAGGGGGGAGATTCATCAAGTTTATGAGATTGTGTTTGCGAAATCGGGATTTATTAATAATAAGTGTGCTCGAATTATGGTAATGCTCTTGGAATTGATTTTCGGGCTGATAGATCTTGTTAAGTGCTCCAGCACGAAATGATTTATAATGAGGTGGTTGAAATATTTATGGCAAATTTTTGATTATTTTTTGTTTTTTTTCTTTTCAATATCTGGTTTAAACGAGTTTATCAACGATATTAAATACCGCATCGGCTACAGGTTTAGTTCAGGATTGTAATATGAGAGATTTAAAATTATATGAGGTGTATGCCGAAGTAGTATCAAATAAAATAACTTTGCATTTTATTATAGGAGTGCAATAATGGACAAAAATATATAGATAAATGTGTTTTACAATTTATTGAGGTTAACATAGGCATAATAAGAAGTACTATTTTACATGGGTAATAATAATTCTAATGTATTATAATTGTCAGTGATAATCTTATTTAAATAAAACAAATGTAATCTTAACTTATTAAATACTAACTTAAATCTTATTTACTTCTAAAGAATCTTTATTAATTTTATTTTTTTTAATTTTTTTTAGCTTAACTCACTTGAGTAGTATCACTCGTTAATTGCCACAATATAGTAGCCAAAATTCATAAGCAAATTATTCTAAAGTAGTTTCTATTTACAACGTTGTCTCTTAAAAGCCTAATAATAAATATTTCATAAACTTAAGATTAATTCAAAACTCTCTATCGGATGGCACGTTAAATTATCTAATTTGAAAATGACCTTACTCTCAAAATAATTATTAAAAACAATTAATAACAAGAATATCCTACTTAATTCACCTTGTGTCGATTCACTTTGGCCATAATTTTATAATCTTATCACAGTAAACGAAATAAGTACGATGATGTTCAACAGGTTTTGTTTACAAACAGTCCGAATCAATCTTATACAACAAAAATGCAAGTTCGCGTTATCTATAGCGAAATTTAAACTATTCAGAGCACTTCTAAAACGCAAAGGCTAAATCACTCTTTCACCGGAGATCCTTTTGGTGTTTTCCTTCTGATCGCGCACTTATCGACGATTTCCATAATCTTCTTCTTGCCTTCGTCGTCGGAGCAGAAGAGTAGGGTCTGAAGATTGAGCTTGTCGAACATGAGCAGATCGGCATATCCATCCTTCTCCACTAGTCGGCTGAGTATGTTATAGGCGTGATTTTCCAATGCCGCGTAATGGACCACATTGAACTTCTCGTCCTCTCCGTCCTCGTTTTCCGCCGCGTGACTCGTCAGCGTGGCCACAATGTCCTCAAGTCCAAGATCAATAGCCACGAATACGGGAGTCCGATCTTCGACGTCGTAGACGTGAACCTGTGCTCCAGCGGACAAAAGTACCTTGACCATATCGTGATTACCAGCCTCGACGGCATAGTGAAGAGCAGTGCGATGGAGAACGGTCTGGGCGTTCGGCTCAGCCCCGGCTTTTAGCAGTTGTTGGGCAATTTTGAAGCAGCCAAGCATGACAGCGAGTACTAGCGGTGTGACTCCTCCGTAGGTCGGAATGTCAAGGTCGGCGTTGTGGGCTAGAAGCAGCTCGACCATACTCTCGTCGTTGATGATAACGGCGACCTGGAGAGGAGTTAGAAGCCACTCGTTCGGCTGACCGGCGAAGTCGTAACCGCACTCGTGAAAACGGTAGAGCAGCTGGTGCGTCGGCAAGTAGTCGAGCAGCTGAATTATGTGCGCCGGCTGGTTCACGTGGATTCCAATAGCCAGGAGAGTCTCGACTTTTGGTATGTCGCCGCGGCATACGGCTACTGGAAGATGATGCCCGATCGTCGCCGGAGTTGGCGGACTCGAACTGCACTTGTCGTAGAAATCCACAAGGTGATTGCTTGATACTGCTTCCATGGCTGCACTGATCAAATACTGGATGTAGACTGAGGAGATTTTTCGACTCGAAACGAGCACAACTTGGAGTACAAGAAAGGAGTTCTGTATCTGCTGACTGTCGAAGACAGAGTGACTAGTTGATGGTCAGCTCGAGTGCCTTAAACTGAGGGAAGCGTTGGTGTCCGGTGGTGGTGGTAATCGTCAAAGGGATGTTCGGCAGGGGATGTTAGGCGTTACCTGAAATTAACGAATCAGGCAACGAGTAAGGTCATTAGGGCTTGGCCGAAAATTTGCCAATTGACCTGGATACACAGTTTGAGTATACACATTACGAAATTGCGGGATCTCATATTTTTCGTGTTGAAAATAAAAGTTTGCAAAATTTTACGTTTAAGGAAAACCAAGAAACCCGCCGGCTTTACAAAGTAATTTACAGCAGTATGTACGAAACATATATACACGAGCGATAATAAAAGATATTAAAACGGTTAAAAGCGTCAACTACTTTTTACCTCGTTTCACTTTCGCAACTCGATACACTTTATAATACGCGATACGATGCTGTGTATGCATAGAGGAGTAAGTAACGACGACGAAAATTCCGTTACAAAAGGAGGCACGTACACCCCCGAAGAGAGTCCAAATATCTCGTAGAATCAATCGTCCGGAGTATAATATAACACACAGGCTCTCGTGGCTAGAGAGAGAGAGAGAGAGAGAGAGCTTAAGTCTGAGCGAGTGGAAAATTTATTCGATCCTAAGCTCGTGGTCGTCAATCAGCGACTAAACTTCCTTAACTCGCTGAGCTTTATAAATCAAAGATCGTAATCGCGTCGGCCGAGTCATCTTTCTCGGAATTTATTATAAACAGCGACAAGAGTCGCGCGAGCGCGGCCGAAACTTTATCGAAAATCTCCGACATTCGCCTTGAATATATCCCCTTTTACCCTTTCCCTCACCTCGCTCTTTCTTTCTCTCTCTCTCTCTCTCTCTCTCTCTCTCTCTCTCTCTCTCTCTCTCTCTCTCCGCCTCACTAGCAGCAGCAGCAGAGAGCATGTAGCGGGTCGAGGAAAAGCCAGGGGAGCTCTCTCAGCATAGGGCCAGGCCTATATGTGCCTCCTCTACTCCCTATATAATAAACATTCTTCTTATTATAGGCGCTTGCTCGCGTACATACACACATACACGTACGCTCCCGTATCCTGGCTCTTGTCTGTAGTAAGTGCGGTAGGGGGGAGGGGGTACTTTTCTGCCTAGCCGCGGGGAATCCTCCCGTCGTCGTCGTCGTTGGCGGCAGCGGCGGTTTGCACGCGGGGCTTATAATGGAATAGTTCGTGGCCGGGGCGATTTATCGCGACTATTTCCATGTCGCGCCAACGCTGGGGTATGCAGTCTCTCTCTCTCCTCCAGCTTCTCTCTTCGCGGGGCGGGTGCATCAAGCTCTCTCTCCCGCGCGCGCTCTCTCTCTTTCTCCCTCTCGGTGGAGCCCGGCGTGCGCGACAAGCTCTGCCTTTTGCCGCGCCGGCTCTTTTTCCCCCGCGTGTGCACTACTACCGCAGCTAGCTGCTGCTGCTGCTGCGCCCCAAGCGCGCATACCACTTTTAACCTCCAACGCCGCCGACGCTATGCCGACACACACACGCGCGCGCGCACACAGTCACGTGTTGGTGCGAGAAGGCTTCTTTATTTTCTACGTTTGTTTATGTGTATGTGAGAAAAGGAGAGAGGACCAGAGGAGGAGGCGGCAGGGAAGAGGCAATGTATGCACTGACAGGCTCCCTTACGGCCCCCGAGAGAGAGAGAGAGAGAGAGAGAGAGAGAGAGAGAGAGAAAGCAGAGCCGTGTGTAGCGGCCGTTTTACTTTGGAAAATAAGAGGAGAGACACGGCAAGCGGAATGGCTCTCCTCGGCTTGGGGCGCTCTCTTAAAATTCAATGTGATAGGTCCAAACGCCGATATCTCGAGTTTACCCGACCTCCTCCTCCTGCTCTGACTACTATTTTGCCCTCTTCTCCATCGGCTTTTTTCTCAATTAGCGCCCCCAAGTGCATTCCATACTCATCATGCTCTCTTGCTCCGCTGTTTTTTCGCCCTGGCGTTTGTATGCCAGGCTATGCTTTACCCGATCTCCCAACTCTTATTTCCAATATTGTCCCCATTTGTATCTGTATACCTGTATTAAAATCCATCGTCCGGTTAGCAAGGCCAATATCAAGCGCGTTCCTTAGCGCGCCGAGGCAAGAGGGACGAGAAAAAAAGCCGAAGCATCGGTAAAGGGTAAGGCCGCAGCAGGGGAGGGTGATATGCATCAGGATGAAGCCGGGAGGGAGGATAAAAAAAAGAGCGGCGCCGAGAGAGAGAGGATCGTCACAGGGGCGGCACGCTTGATTTTAATTAACATCGATTAGCATAGGCAACCGATGGATCCTAAATGCGCTGGCCGCGTGGCGTCGGCCGTACATATATCGGCCGGAGTGGGGGGGGGCCCTCTTTGCACAATTAGTACGTACACGAAGCGGAATCGAATTACGCCGGTTCTCCACGCGGAATTGCAAAACTGATAGGGGGGGGGGGGGACGCGCTCTCTTGCTTATATACTCCGCTCCTTGCGCCCCCGAGACGCTTTCATTATGCGGCGAGCCTACTTGATACTCATCTATCGCCTTGTTTGTTATTGTCAAACGCCCCTGATGTATCGTCGTCCGCGAGATATTTGTATACGCTTTACAAATGCTAAACGACGACTTGCTGCCGACACGAGGGTAAATAATATAAGAACAGGAGGAGGGGAAGCTATAATATAAATCGGTATTATGATATTACGTTATATACGTGCCCGTTATTTATGTCGTATAGCCTCGGCGAGAGTGAGACTCGCGCAAAGGTGTCATAACGTTCGCCGGTGTATACGTAAGCCGCGAGCAAATAATTCGCCGAGCCCGCTGAATAATTTCGTCACGGCGAATTGAGGAGGAGAGAGAAAGAGAGACACGTCAAGCTTGCCGATATATATTCCTCGAGATCGACATCTCTCACACGTCCGCAGAGAAATCCATCGAGATGCGAAGAAAAGTGGTAGGGGAGGGGGGGATTTCTTTTTGGGTCCCGCGCGAGACGCGATATTGCGCGAGTGCCACTTCGTGCGATTATCTTTCAGGAGGACTCTCTCGGCGCATGCCAACAGCTCCGACACGACATACACGTCATGACGGCCTTTTTTTTCGAAATATCCCAACTGTCTTGGTATTTGCAGAAGGGAATATAAGTGTGGTTTGAAAAAGCGAAAAAAATAAATAAATAAATGCGCAGGAAGTCGGGAGAGTCGCGTGGAAAAATAGTCGCTTGTCATGCCGGCTGTTATTGCGCTTTATATGCGAGTATATGGCTGGGAACTGTTTGGTGTATCCGTACACTCGCGCGAGAGTTTGAAAAGAAAATTGTCGATTTATTTTGATCTCCGTTGATTTTGGCGTTATTACATAAATATACCGATTGATTCAGTTTTGACTTCTGGAAAGGCAATTTTTTTTTTATTCGTACGTATATACAAAGCGGTAATGAAATGTTAAACTCGCAATTGCTAAGTTAATGCTAATTAACCGGGTGTAATAAACGTTCATTTCGCGCTCATAACAGAGTCGTTTTAATGCAAAACCAAGCATGCTCGGAGCAGCGTACACAAATTTCAGCAGCCTCTATCCTCATAATTGTCTAATTAACAAACAATGATGGACTTAAAAAAGCCTAGGTAGCTCATAGGAATCAACAACGACAACAACATAAAAAAAAAGACCGAGTGATCGGTGCAGCGTGCAATGTAGGCCAGTGAAAAAAAGGCGTCCGCTTGCGCGCGAGGGAGAGAGAGAGAGAGGGAGAGTGAGAAAGCTCGAGGGGGGGGGGGGAAGGGAGCGCAAGCCTGTCTCGCCTTGACTTGACGTAAGGGGGCTGCGATCGCGGCGGGCCATTTGCATCGAAAACGTATGTGCGCGCGCGCGCGCGAGTTGGGCCCGCGCTCGCAAGTGTGCTGCTCTTTCGCAAGGCAAGCCACCCCCCCTCCTCTCCATGGGGGCCTCTTAATGCGCTTGGCTCTCTGCATGCGCGATTACGTGCGCGCATATACGCCACCCCCGTCCCGCTGCTCTGCACCGACTGATCTTATAGAGCCGAGAAGGAGCGACGAGCCCAAAGGCCGTCTCTCTGTCTGCAGCCTAGGGGCCATATACATACACACACGTGAGAATTGCGAGCTGATTGTTGATTGCATCGAAAGAGAGAGAGAGAGACTATCCTAGTACTGCTGCTGCGCTTTTGATCTCGTGGCCGATCGTACACCGACTTTTTTCGACACGTGAGAAATATATCCCCCTCCCTCCATCCAGCCGCATTTCGGTACACGAATACACACCTCCACCTGCTGCCAAAGTTTTCCTCGAACTTATATATGTGCCGCTGTCACTTGAATGCGAGCAGTTTCGATTCGGGAGAGAGAAGGAAATATTTGGTGAATGGCAGTTTGCTGTACCGCTCTTTTTTTTTCTTACTCCCAACGCCGGCAGGGAATGCCAACGTTTATAAACGATCCGTCGGTTTGTCGGGGGGGGGGGGGGGAACTGTGCTTGTTATTCGACAGATTTATTAAATTTGCTTACTCTCTGAATTTTTTTCTTTTTATCGAGAGTATGGATTTCTTTTATAATGTTGAGAGATAAGAAGCCGTAATTTGTTTATGCGAAATGTCGTTATTTGTATATACGTAGCAATAACAAGTTTATGTTTATGCGTGCGCGTATAGTGCGCATAGTGCGCTTACACGACGGCGCACATTGCCTCGCAGCGTATTTACCCGGGTAATTAACATCGGGATTCAAAATTAAATGTCAACGTAACGCCATATTTACAATCTTTTTCCTTTTACCTTAATTAACTCGACCGCTAACAAGCTACCGATCGAGTAGTCATCGTTGAAACCGTTAAATCCGTTATTGCGGCACCTCCTTAAACGCATTTTAATAAAATAAGCTAAAATACACGCCGAAACATGCGCTTCTATCTTTCGCTTTCAGGCACAAAAAAAAAAGAAAAGACCAAGAAATATAAGAAGTAGCCTTCGTCCTTATGCACCTGATCAGCAGCGCAGCATCGCCAGCGTTTCGTATATTATACGCACACTCGAGCAAAACTTGATAAATGAGGGGGAGGTCGGGTCCGCGTCTTTTTTTTTCTTCGACTCTCCCGGCGTCCTTTCGCAATTTCTCAAGCGACGAGCGACTGCTCATTAAACTGTCCGAGACGCTCGGGTCTCCTTCCCCCGGCCTCGTCGTCCCCTGTTGGCTCGCAAGCCCATTTGTTTACTAATTTAATTGCGTAATGCAGCGCGCGCGCGCGCGTCACTCTTGATAACATAATTTTTTGCGCGAGTAATGCGTCCGGCACGTGAAACCGATCGCGTATAACGCAGTCTCTCTCTCCCATTCGCTCTGGTATACACCCGCGGGCTGCGCCGGCAAATGAGGGTATACGCCTGAAAATATTGTGATGTGCTTATTACGAATTATTTATTTATTTGAGCTTAGCTTTAATAATATTCAATTGCAGCGGATAACGAGGCGCGATTTATAAAATCCGTCTGGCGTATAATCTCGCGCAATTATTTATCGTACAGACAGGGGAAAATTGAAAAACAAAAAGTTATCGGGCGCACACACAAGCTTGCCCGAAAGAAAGACGTGTCTCGCTCCCTTTCTTTCTCGATAATCAATTTTGGCTTTCGAAATCCGTCCAAGAGGCCAACGTCACGCACGCGCATTTCTCCACAGCTACTTACAGTCCGTCAAGCGCGACGCGATCGATCTGTTCATTTCCACTGACTTGACAATGCTTCGTTGATATGCAGGAAAAAAAGGCACGGCCCGCGAGCGCACCGAGAACGTTTTCGAAAGATCGTCATGCGGCGAGAGAGGGAGTGGAGGCGAGCCCGCTAATACGCGAGCGCGCCGCTTCAAAACGAAAGAGAGAGAGAGAGGGGGGGGAGGAAAAAAAGTAGGTAAGAAAAAGCGGATATTGAAAAAGCAGGTCGCATGGGAAACAGCAGCAGCCGCAGCGGTCTACTGCCTACAAAAACCGGAGATTTATATGCGCGCGTCTTTTCATCGATCGGCATTGCTCGGTCGGTAAATAAAAAAAAGACGTCTCTCGCACCCGCGAGTGAGTGGATTGCGCGGGGGAGAGAGAGAGCCTTGGAGAGCATCGGCTTTTATCCCAGCCGTAAATTGAAAGTTTGAAGAGGGACGAGATGCGTATAATTTATCCAGGCTGAGCAGTATAGAATTGCTCAAACATATTTTCGTTTGGCAAGAGACATCGGAAAAGTCGAAATCTAAGCGTTTATACCACTACGCGCGCGAATCCGTTTAGCCCCGGTCAATTTATAAAAGCGAGCTTAAAGCAATTCGCCGGGAGTAACATCGCCGGTATAGGGAATTTCAATTCGAGCGATCGCCTCTCGGAACAGGGCGCGCGCGCGTGTGTATCCGTCCCGTAGAAATTTCGAGGTCCGAGCGCGCTGGTATATACACGTGGGACAAATTGAAAGCCCAATTAAAGGCGATTTGCAAAAATAAAGCCTCGCGCGCGCAGCGCTGGAAATAAACGCTCACCTACATATAACGCAGAGAGCGAGCTCTCGATCGCGATGTACGCGCGTGGGGCTATACTTCGAGAGTGCCAATAAAATTCGACGTCCCGCGCCGACGACCACGACGACGGCGCTCCCGGCTAATGAGCGGAACCGCTTTTACTAAGAGAGAAAGAGAGAGATCTCTGGGTATACCCGGTGCGCTGTGGGAATAATGGTGACGCGCGCGCAATCGTATTCGAGCTTTTAATGTTGTCATACGTGTTTGCTGCTTTATCGCTGGTTAAATGCCCTTTTCCCATGCGTGTAGCCTACGACTAACGTCCCAATGACTTTTTCTCACAGTCGCTTATCGCCGAGGATTAAGTTTCCTTTTTAAGTTTGCGAAAAATCTGGATACGCTGAGCCAAGAGAGAAGGAGAGCTTTTTTTACAGGAGTTTCGAAAGGCTTTTTTTGTTACGTGTTATTGACGCTGAGTTAATTATGTGCACTGCTCTACGTAGCAGTTTCAATTGACACATACACAAAGCGCGTTTGTTTTTTTTTAATTCTGGTACTCGAAGAATGTTTCTAATGGAGAGATATTTTTTTTTTTTATAATCTTGTTTTTTTAGACTTCGTAAGTAATGATCGTTTAAAAAAAACTGTTACGTTAAAACTTTTAAAGCACTTGCATAACTAAAGAAATTTAGGTTAAATAATTAATCACCTGCGCCTTTTATACCGAAGAAAAATTAATCTTTTCAGAATTTTAGCTTTGCTATAAATACGGCTATAAAAAGTGTTTCGAAATTGCACAACTGCTAAAAATGTCTTCTCTAATTGACAGATTTCAAAGTTTAATTTGAAAAATAACCATAAAAAGATATGCATATAATTTGAATAATCCAATTGCCAATTAAGTGCACAGTAAGTAAATAGCTAATACTGGAGCTATTAAACTGTATTTATGAGAAACACAAACAGCCATCCGAAGATAAAATGTTATACGATGAATATAAATGTATTCATTTGTTTGTTGGTTATGCGTGAACATTATTTTCTAAAATACTGCACAAAAAATTCACGTAATTAGATAATAATTTAGGGAAAAAAAACAATTTCCAGTAAAATTCTAATAATCTTAGAAAATCGTAATATTTCAATCTAAACGTTCATAAAATTTTTCTCTAAACAAAATATAAGACTCGCAAAAAATATTAATGGCAAACTACAACAAAAAAATCTAACAAAACATGTAATCACAAGGTATCCGATGACCAGGCGTAGTGTCTAAAAAAAAAGGGGATCAAGCGTAGTTGCATGGCGCAACGGTGCGCCTGCAAAACAAGCGAGGGGGGGCAGGAGGGTGAGGATGGAAGGGAGGTTATACAGCAGGAGATTTATTCGGCCCAGCTAACGAGGTGTGCAATATGGACTAATTAATTGCGCGCCCGAGCCTACCTTCTCCCCCGTATACTCTCGCCGCTGCTCGCTAGCTCCTTAACCAGGCTTCATTATGCCCTCGTGGAAAATTGCCCCGGCCTCGGCTGCCCCAGCGCATTCCTTGACTTTGACACTTTTTTTCCAGCGTCGGCGTCGGCTTTATTGGCTCTATGGTGTACTACGGCGTGCGAGTACTGAAGGAGAGAGAGAGAGAGAGCGCGCGCACGCGTTGGGAGCTTGTGAAAGGTGCAAATTTAACGGTCGCTCTATCGCCGCTTTATATACATATATGTAACGGTGATCGGGCATGACGAAAAAGGACGCAGCTATATTCGCGCGGCCTCGAATGATCGCATGCATTATTAGGATCTAGGGAGAGAGAGAGAAAGAGTGGTGATAGCTTACGAAAGCTCAACGCTGCCCCGCGGTAATTTATGGAATGGCTAATGATAGCTGGTTTGTTTAACAGATTAATTAATAGCTTACAGAAGTTTCTCCGGTGTTTTACAAGCTTCCTCTCCTTCCCTCTCCTCTCTTCCTTTCTCGTCAGCTGAGCCGCGGCTCTTTCTCTCTCTCTCTCTCGCGTCTTTTAGTTATACCGCATGAAAATTGAATCAGAAAGCCTGGGACAATTTCTGTTAATTGATAAAAAATAAAAAATCTGTTTAAAGCCGAGTCACGAGTAGTTTCAGGGTAGTTTTAGAATTTCAAAATTCCCTTCACATGCGGAGAGAGCGCGCATTGACCAATGCGCGCCGCGACAATGAGCCTTTGCTCAAGCACTCAATTATACGCATCAAGCTCACTTGGCTCGGACCTCACGAACAGCAGCAGCAGCAAACGCTCACGACCTCTCTTCTCTGCCTCTCTGGCTATGCAAAAATATTCAATTAAAACTGTTTGATTAACGATCGCGCCCAGAGATCCCCTAGGCCCCTTTTACCGGGCTCTCCGCTACCCCCGCCACCCTCTCTCTCTTACTCTCCGTTGGCGAGAGAGTTAAGAAAACCCGCAGAGCCGAGTGAAAAAAAAGGTCGAAGAAGGCCGGTTATCAGCTGGCGGATCTATGCGCCGCTGCTCTCGGTGCAAGAGAGAGAGAGCTGGCTTTCCTAGAGAAGAGAGCGCCCGGGGAGATAGGGGACGCGCGCGCGACGTATAAGCGCTGTGTGTGCGGGTCGCGGCCGACCTTGAACCGCGGCTTGATCGCGGAAAAGAGCGGCGCCAGGTGCCGGCGACACCTCTCCGCTCGACCCATCTCCTCTTTCCTCTTTCTCTGTGTACACCCAATGCGCGTGTGCACTGCCGCTTGAGCTATGCGTCCCCGCATGCAAGAGGCCCCGCCACCTCGCGGCATACATTATCTCCGCGTCGAGGCTGACTCGAGTGCCGCAGAGCCAAGAGAGGCTTTGAGTTAAGACATGCCGGACGTGAGGCTTTCCTCTCTCTTTCTCCAGCTTAGATTGTTTTTGCAAAAGTTTATGTATGCACCGGCAGAGAAATCATGCGCTTGACCTATGCACCCCCTGTCTCTTTTTCTTATTCGAGTTCGATGAATTTGAAAGGTCGAGTTATTTTTAGTTTGGCCTTTTAGATCAGTAGATTAGCAATCTATAGCTTTAGTTTAACAATTTTGAATATTAATTGAATGTCACGTACCGGATAACTTGCCAGGGGTGTATGGGTACTGGTCATCGTTCGAACTTGTAAATAAACCCCAGGGTTGGTGAATCTTGAAAAAGAGAGAGATGAGGAGTGGGGGAGGCTAAAGGTAAGCCCGTTATCCCGCTGTTATCGCGGGGCCAGAAAGGGGCAAATACCGGTAAAGCCATTCCCAAAGAGTCACGCGACCGGTCAGAGCCTCGCGGATTTAGCCTGAAAGCGCGTATTTCCCAGCGGATTATGCAACGTCTCGCGCGCGCGCGTGCGGCTATATCAGTGGCACGGACGTAGGCATCCAAGGAACTCTCGGCGCATGGCAAAGTCAACGTTGGACAGGCCGTAGCAAAAGGGCAAGGCTATGAGAGGAGGGAGTTTACGAGACTCTCTCTCGATGCGTGCGCGCACGGGGAACACACGGGGCCGTTCATAAATATATCTTAATGCGCGCGCCGCGGGCTCGATGGTAAATCCACGAGTGCGCGCAGGCCTCCCCGGGAGAATGCTCTCTTGGAACATGATGGACGACGACGGCGCATTAAGCTGTTATAAAACTTTATTCATTTGCGTAGTCGCAATTTCAGAGGCCGCGGGGGACGAGAGCCTCCCGCGGGACAAGACTGGCTCCTGCTGCACTGCAACCCACCGCCAAGATTGAGACGCTTCGATTTTTCGGTGCCCGCAGCCTCGGGGGTCTCTCTCCGATGAAGGGGCTCGTTAAAATTTGGTCAATCTCGTCAAGTCCTCCGGCAGAGGAATAACACGTTATGTGTATCATAGTGACCTGATTTGCAATGCTTTTTGTCAATAAAAAGGTCCCATAGGTTAATGGATAACATTATTTTTGAATTATTTAAAGATTGCAAAAGCCACTCAGAAAGCTCGTCTTCCCATGCCTTCTGCACAGAGTGCAAAAGGTGAACGATCATCGATGACTGTGATCGATCAAAAATGACCGACCAAAGTCGTCCTCACGCTCAGGAAGAAGAGCTACGGCTCCTCATCGTGGTTGCATCGACTCCTATTTTGGGTAGAGAGTCTGTGAAGATATACTACAGAAATGATCCTGTGAAGTATGATCTTAGTTCAACCGTGCGCTCCGGCATGTATTCATAGCCCCAACCTGGCATTTCTCTTGCGAGCAGCATTTACGGCTTGCCATCTGTTGGACAAGACGCCGAAGTAGCTGTAGGCCGCCGTGACGCAGAGCGAAAAGTGGGGAGGAGCGAGATAGAGACGCTGACGTAGTCGCGTCGACAACGCCGCCGACTCTCCGGCGCAGAGCACGTGGTCGAGACCCGTCGCTCTCCTCAAGAGTCGTATGCGTAATAACAGCGCTTTGCTCTTAAAAAGCAGTCCAGACGCAAATTAGCGCAAATATCCGCGCGATTTTAAATAGTTTCGCGATTTCCTCATGCCTACAATCTTGCGATTAAAGTAACATTCCAAACAAACAAAAATTTAACAAATACGCTTAATTACGAGACAAGTTGTTATTTTACTTCAGATATATAAATACTGCCGAAAGAGAGAACGGATCAGTCAATAAATCTGCCGTTTAGATAACGAAAATTCAACTCGTCATTGAAATCCTCAGCGAGAGAGATTCCTAATGTCATTACGGAAAACGTCCGCGTCGCCGCTAGCAAACGTATAACATCGAGACGCCCATGTTAAAGACTGCTTTCACGAGTGGCACGATCATTTCGTGCGGAGAGCGCGTCTAGCGTAACCACCTCGGATTTCGTATGCTCGTTCTTTCCTATCGGCATATAAATCTGCTACTTAAGTAAGAAATGGCACGTAGTCCCGATAAATACCTCCAAAAAATCAATCCTATCCTCTCGATCGTCCCAATCATTCGAACCTTATCATTTTTCTTCAACATTCGATTCCTCAACCTTTACAGGTTTACCCAATAATCGCGCCAAGCCTATACAGATCAATTAAAAGATCGCACATGCGAAGATCGTAGCCAATTGCAGTCGAGGGTCTGCAAGAAGAACGGAGGGGAGATGCATAAATCAATGCAATCGGAGGTGCGCAGCTGTTCCGCCGGCAATGAATAAACAATGAGCGGGCGAGCACGTGCACGCACCGAAGGTCTAAACCTCCTCCTCCTCCTTCGCAGCGTTCGCCTAATCTCTCTCTCTCTCTCTCTCTCTCTCTCTCTTTCTCTCTCTCGTCCTCTCAGTTTCTGATTAATGTCGCGCCGCGAAAATCCTGCGTGCTTGTGAATATTTGCCCGCACATCTGATTAGAGAGAGATTTTCTCGCGCAGTAAACGGCGTGGCCTCGTTCGTAAGACAGTGGAAAATGCAGCGAACGAAGAACGGTTAGAAAAAAAGAGTAAAAAAAAAAAGAAAGCGTTATGATGTCGCCGTAAACATCGGCGGGCGATCAACGCAAGCACACAATTCATACTTTACGGCATGCAAATTTTTCACGACTAGAAATCTCTGTAAATATTCATAGAGCGAGAACGCTCCGCCAAAATCATTGGTTAGCAATTACCGCCGACGGTTTTTACTCCTACGCGTGACTTGAGCCGCGTTTTTACGTCCAAAACGAGAGGGAGGGAGTTGACTTTAAAAAGCAGCACCATAAGCAGAATATAAAAAAGACCGGATCCTCGCTGGCAAAGTCAAAAGAGAATCATAGAGCAGGCCATTGTCCGCGCGGACAATCGAAATCACTTAATACTCGGCCACCTAGCCCTCCTCCTCCTTCGAACATAGAGGGGGGTGGCTGGCTGAGCCCGAACTGCTGGAGAAACAATCAATACACACCACAATGACTATGGGGACGCGCACCTCCCAGCGTATCGCGATCGGTCGCTCTCGCGCGAAAATCATTGTTCTCTCGTATCATCGGGGGCCCGCATATAACTCTCGTATCTACCCAGACTTACCCGAGAAGGAAAGAGAGGAAGAGAGGCGCATAATGACGGAGAGCATATCGGCGGCCGGCTTGAAAGCGCTGCGGAACTGGACGCTTTGCGCCGGCTCGTAAAACGGCAATAAATCGAGAGACGGATACTCTTATCGGGCTCCGCATCTCTCGCGCGCCCGTTGCTCTTTCGTTTATACGCTCGATTTTTCCGCGGATATGCCCTTACTCTCCTCCCCCTCCCCGCCCTGGCCGGACCAACTTACTCTCTTGCGCGCTCGTTGTTTCTCGCTTGGAGATCATAGGCGCGATGATCTATGTTCGCGGGAGGCTGTTACCGCAATATTTTCAAAATCTTTTGATATTCCTTTTATTGTTATGACTAATCCGTTTACAGATACGAGCCAATTATTTTCCTGATTGTTGTATATATACGTATAGCAAGTATAGTCATTAAACAATAAGTAGCATCGATGAATATATACATATACGTATTTGCCGAGGAGGCTGTTTCGTCATAATAGCTTTCAAGCTAAAATTCCTAGTCGGCCGGCTGGTCTAGCAAGGCCGGATGGTATAGGCCAGCCGGAGACGGTAGCCGGATAGATCGGATCGGGTGTCTGTCGCGCTTGCACGCGAGAGAGCCGCGGCGCGTGGGCCGGCGGCTGGGGCCCAATGAAATGTGTGTCGACGCGCGTGTCGCTAACGACGACGAGAAGAGACGATCGCGCGGCTTGATACACGTCTGCGCCGCTCCGGTTAATTGTCGAGACTGCTGCTGCCCAAGAGATATATAACCGAGAGCGACGACTGAGCCGCGGAGAAAGAGATGACGAAACGCCGCCGAGTTTCGGCATATCTTTCGGGATCTCGGGGACCACCTCCCAGAGTTCTTCGCGGCGCATGATTCATTTGTCGGGGAATTTTTATTCCCCTCGCCGGCGCTATATTGCGGAAACGAAAGCGTTGCAGGAAACGGAGGTAGCTTTCGCTTTCACCGCCGGCACGGAGCTCGACTCGAAATACTCCTTGCGTTTATCTCAGCGCCGCGCGTTTTAATTAAATGCAAATTGTGATTGTGTGTGTCCGACTGTCTGTCTTGGACACGCGCTGGACGCGCGAGGCAATCAAGCGGCCTGCTAGATTTACGCTACCCCCCACGCAACTGCCCTGTGACACTTGGTGACTTTAAACGTTCGGAGGATACGTGCGTATACGTATAGACTATGGTTACCAGCGACGCGATTTACCAATGTTGTAATGGGGAAAATTCGATAACGCGTCAACGTGTCAACGCTTTATGCTAATGTTGAATCTTATGTCGCTTCTTCCTCGGGCTAACGGTGTATAGACGATGAGCAATATAATTATGAAGCTTTCGATATCTGCATAAAAAATGCATAAAATTTTTTGCCGCGAAAGCTTCTGTTGAAACGAAGAAGAAGAAGGTATTGTCATAAAAATAAACGAGCCGTCGTTCTTCACGAATCTGGATCTGACGACGAGCAAAAGCAAACAAAACGTTCGCACGGCGATACCGCGTTATGGTTTATATACGCGATGCCCCCCCCCCCCTCTCGTATCATAATCATTTATTAAGCTGCGCCGCTTGGCGATCCTGCGAAAAAAGCGCCGTTCAATTTTGCTCTGCCCTCCTATCCTCGCCCCTGACGAAACGTAAAATTTTCAATCGAAAAGTGCGCGCACCGAAAAAGGCTTCCGCTCTCGGCCCTCAACTGCCCCGATGACGCTCCTCTGGCCAATCTCATAAATTAACCGAAAGCGAGAGAGAGAGCTATAAGGACCTCCCGAAAGTCAGAGGAGGGGAGGAGAGAAAAAAGTCCGACTGCGCGTACGAGTATACATATAGGCTGTGGTTGGCGCGATCACGCCGCTACTTTAAATCAATTATGCGATCGCGTCCAATAGCACCGCCGTGCGTGTGTTTCCTTCCTTTTTCGCCCGGCGCATTAAGCTGAATTTTTATACGCGCCAGAGCATACTCATGCATATGAAGGCTCAAGTACGAGAGAGAGAGAGTCCCTTTAAGAATATCCCTATACGCTCCTCTCGAGCGCGGGCCAGCAGGTGCTTAAGTACATTTAATGGATCTTTTGTCCCTCTCTCCGCGCGCGCGCTGCTTGTACGTTTTTTTTTCTTTTTTTATCGCCAGCCCCGTCATCCAGCGAACGGGTCCAATTATTATTTTTGAATTACACGCCCTTTTCGGTTAAGCGTATCGCTCTTCCTCCCTCTCTTGTGTGTGTGTATGAGTGAGAGGAAAGGGTGAGCGTATAAGCGTGCAAGTTATCCGCGGAAACAGGGACTGGTCGCAGCAGTGGCGGCAGTAGGGCTCGGGTAAAAATTATTGAGATAAAATCGGTAACGGTGTATAATTACACTTTGATCGGCCGGCAGCGTGTTGCCGAATTTTTGATGCGCCGCTGGTTTATGATTATTGCGCGCGCGCGCGCGCTGAGTCGAGCCGAGCGATCGTACCGAAAGCGGCAGCGCGACTCCGGCGTGTACTCTCCGCGCGCGCGCGCCTCTTACTCTTCGAGACTCGACGACGAGATCGGCCCACGGTGTTACTTAGGTAATAACAATTACTCGCGAATAGTTATTACCGCCGTAACTCGGCCGATGATAAAAGACTCGACATACACTTCGCTTTTCCAATTCCCGCAGCGAGCGAACCTTTGAAAAAGCTGTAAAGACAATTTTGCCGTTCTTTTTTTTCTTCGCTTACTCCAAGAAGCCCGTCTGCGCCTGCGGCCTGTGCGGCAATGACGCACACTCTCAGCGCGACTCTCCGCTTATACACACATAAGCAAGTAAATATAAATTAAAATGATCGCTATAATACTGCGCGTTGGGGTGAGAGACTGATATGCTGGGAAAATAAATAACGATATTATTGTTGCGACTATAAACAAAACGACTCGCTACAGCCAATATTTATATATATATATATACCAGTGTATACGTATACACGTGTGTATTTACATATTAGCACGTAACACGTATAGACACGAGTGCGAGCAAAAGCGTTTCTCTCGCATGCGAACTCCAATTTGCGCGAAAACTCAATTTCAGAAATATGACACGACAGTACCGCACCCCCTCTTGAGAGACAGCCTTAGAGAGAAAGAGAGATTTTATCTCTCCTCGCGACTCTGAATAGCGCCTACCGTCACGGTCTCTCTCTCTCTCTCTCTCTCTCTCTCTCTCTCTCTCTCTCTCTCTCTCTCTCTCTCTCCTGAAAACGCTCTCGGCGCGCTTTCTCACGCGGCTGCCAAGGGGGAGAAAAAAAGCTCGGTATACGCGAGAGGTGGCTTTACCCAAATGCAAATCGCGAGCGGATCTATTATACCAAAAGGGACGCGAGAAGGAGGACTATGCTTATATTCGGATGAATTAATTTTACCGCTCGTGCGCGGAGAGGTGATAGAGGTGACGTTCCTATGGCAGCGTTAGGGGAAGAGAGAAGCAGCCTACCGATGGAGAACACGCGCGCGGATAGTCGTCGCACGTGTCCCCCCTCCTGGCCTTTACGACGGGGATATTTCAAATTTAGTGGATTTCTATATGCTACCTCCTCGCGCCCTATCGCGCACGCGCGAGCTTCGATGGGCTTTCGATGTACCTAACTGTGTATGGGGACTCTTTCTCTCTCTTGTGGGATATGCGCGGGGATGGCTATTTTTTAATGCGGCCCATGTCGTCGTAGCTCTGGGTTGCTTCCTTCGCCGAAGGGGCTTTTTCGCGAGCGTACACCCGGTGTAGATAAGCCTCTCTACCATATGAAATTCGTGGGTCGTTGCGATCTATACACGTTCGTTGGAATATCGAAATGATTTTGCAGATTTGGTTAATGAAGAAATTAGATATAACTCGATGTCGCGGGAGTATTGCATAGTTCGATAATTTATCGAACGATCTTACAGGTACGCTTGGTTGAGCTATAAATTCTACTCGACTCGGCTTGGGTTTTGTATATAAATGTTCCCCGGGGCGCCTGTGCATAAGGCAACGATTGTTTATAAGAATAATCAATTTAATCGCGTCTGTAAATTAGCGTGTAATTGACAATACACGTCCTTTCGAGTATATTTCTCAGCGGCTTCGAAGTGTCCCAGAGAACTGGACATCCAGTTTACGTTTTAACTGCCGCTAAATCTTTTAATCCAGAATGCAAATTGTACAAGAGCTAATTTAGCCTCCTCGGCGCGGTGTATAGGCAAGTCTCTCTCTTTCTCTTACTCGCGAGAGAGAGAGAGAGAAATCTCAGATTTCCCCGGGACAATCAGAGCAATCAAAAGCCCACAATTCCCACAATTGCCATAATAACAGTAAAACACGGGGCGCTCGTTTGCGAAAACTATCAAATCGTCTAACTGGCGCGCGCGCATCCTCCTCTATACGAAATCCCCCGGAATAATCTCTAATTTTCTCACCTCCTTCTCTCTCTGCTCCCCTACCGAGTCTTCTCCATAATTTCCATTCCTAAAACCCCGACGACAAATCGGTCCTAAAATGTCCCGACAGCAGCAGCTGCACGCCCGACGAATAAATAACAAGCCTCGCCGGCGCCACGTAGTCCCTCTCTCGAGTGGCTTACAACACCCGTCGTCGTCGTCTTCCTCCGTATGTACCTTTGCGGAAGCGTGCGAGTGTGCATACACATGTGTAGCACCAAGAGAGCTTTGGGCGCGGGCGTCCGCTGGAAAAAAGGCGCGCAAAAAAAAAGTCGGCCGGACTTTCTCGGCTATTGAGCAATTTTCGCGCTGGGCTCTCTCTCGCGACCGCCCACCCGCTCTCTCTCTCTTGACTCCCCCACGTATATATAACCGCGGGGCCCCGCCGATGCATATCGGGTTTCTCCAGCTCCCAAGCCGCGTCCCCCGCGATGACATTTTATGATCTCGCGGCCCGCCCACGCTCGGCCCCCCCCCGCGCCCCTCGTTGGTCGTTATTGTGCGCGAGAGCGCGCTCGGCCCGGAGAAAGAGCAGGCTGGACACACGCTAGCCTCTCCTCCCGCGCGCCCGTGACACGCTCTCACGCCGCTCGTTACCGGACTTTCCTTCCCCACCCTCCGTCGCCGCACGTGTATGGCCTATATGTAAGCGAGAAATACGCCCGAGTGCGATGCTTAGACTGGCGCCACTACGGCTGTGTTATACTCCTGGGGGCCTCGTGTCGCGCGCTCGTGTGTTCTCGCTCTACAGCCTCACCCTCCCGACCGGATGTATATCTATATGAATCGGATGTTTAGGTCGACCACGAGAATAGAGGACTTTCCGTTTCGATGGCTTGCGAAATTCTGCGACATTAGTCGAAAGTCTCTTTAAAAGGCCACGCACGAGACTCGGAGGTTCACTAAAGTAATAAATTTATCGAAATATAAACGGAGGAGATCGAGGCATAAGAAAACTTGATATCCGCGGTAGTGCGTTAATTTTCTTAACAGCTCGTCTTACACGCGCGGGCAAAAAAAAAGAAACCAAGTAACTCTCGAATTCCATATAGTCGTATAAGCGCACACAAGGCGTGCGACAACTATTCAAAAGCCGCGATCTTGGTGGGCCAGCCTCTCTCTCTCTCCCTTGCGTTTCTCTCTTTCTTGAGTAGTAGACGGAAAGCTTGAGGAAAAATCACGCGGAGATGAAGGGCGGACGGGAAGAAAAGCCGAGCGTGCTTGAGTTACAGCAGCGTAGGGAAAATAGAGGCTAGCGCGTGGGGGAGGGGGGCAAGGGATGACTCGAGCGCAGATTATGACTGCGCGATAAACCAATAAAGTATTCTCGCGAGCGTACGAGAGAGAGAGAGGGGGGGGGGGCTTGGGCTGTACAGATGCGGGCTCGATATACGCTGCGGAGCCGCGACGCGAGATAGATGGACGCGCTAGAGAAAGAGAGAGAGAGAGAGAGAGAGAGAGAGAGAGAGAGAGAGAGAAAGAACATTGGGAAAAGAGTACGAAGGGTAAGCGCAACAGGTGAGTTAGGGTCGCGCAAGTGCCGCGTAGAAAAGCTTTTAATTTATGAGCCTGAGGGGGGCCGCCCGGGCTTTAATCCCTAACCCTGTGCTTGTGTGTTTGTGTACACGCGCGCGTGTGTGTGTGTGTGTATGTAACGACGACGAAGGAACGTTTTTTTTTTCATTCCCAGTTACGCCCGGTGCAATTCTCTCTCTCGTTGTAGCGAGAAAATCGTCGTTGTGCGCGAGAGAGAGAGATTGCCGCGCGAGATTGTGGTAAAAATAGCCTGATATTTATGCGAGCTGATAAATAAAGCTATTCTTGCGCCCGATGCGCAAAGGCTACCTCGCGCTTTATACCGCGCACACACACTTACACAGCCGCACTTTTTACCGTTCGCTTTGTTTACGAAGGAAGAGTCCAAGCGGAGCTTACGATGCGAATCTTATACCCGAGTGTTTCGAATAAATTCAGCTGCGCTCGTGTATATACGGAATATTGTAAATTTTCCAACCGACCACCAGATGTTCCGTGATTCTTTCGTTTATTTTTTTTCTTCTTTTTCTTTTCTTTTAATCAAACGCGATCATTTTTCCCCAAAATTTATGAAAAACTCAGGGTTCGCTACGACACAGCTTTACAACGGAAACCAACATTTCTTTTCTTCGGCAACGCTTTACGCGCATCCGGCAAGTACAAAAGAAGAGCCAATATTAAATCAATTCGGCCGTATCCTTTTTTTACGCGAAGCCCCTAAAAGATTTACAAGCAAGTCGGCTCGTCGGCCCCTCTAATTCTTCGGCTCTACCTTTGCGTACGGAATTAGTATACACTTAGGCGCTCTCGGGTTGCGAAGAAGAAGCCGGGGTATAGGTGCGCGTTTTACGCTAGGCCATTAAATTTAGCACGAGAAACGCAGGCGCGAGCGCTGCACAGACAGGGATGGTAGACGTATGTATATACGTGTCCCGCCTCGCTACTACATATTTCAAGCTGCGGGGACTGAAGGAGAGTTAGAGGGCTCTAGTCTCCCGGCGCAATTATCCCTCAATTATTCGGCTGATTCGGCCAAAGAAACGCGCCGCGTACGTGTCGTCCATAAATCGGCGGATCAGTCTGCGCGTTAGCGTTTTAGCTTTATCAATTACGCCGTCGCGCGCGCTTCCCCATGGCTCGCTCACCCTGAGATTCACTGCCAGTATAGGTCTTAGAGAGGGAAAGAGAAAAGCTTTTTATCCTCTAACGACCGATTGATTATCCTCACGCCTCGGACGTACTTGACTTATCCGCTGGGCAATGTATACCTTCTTTACCGGATTTAATTGAGTTATGCCGTCGTATTGTGACTGAAATGTAAAAAATTGGATAATACTCCCGAAAGGTAAACAAACGAAAATTTTTCGAGTAAATTCAATCTCTACGGCTGGGATATAACGAAATTATCGCCGGTGAAACAAAATCCGTTAACGATCTCTTCCTTCAACCTCTACGCTCAACAAGCCCCATTACAGCGATATGACTTTTATCTAACGCCTAATAAATATCCGCTTAGCATCATCCCCCCAAAGCAGCGCCAGAAACACGTTTTCGAAAATCAAAATTCCCACAGCAAACGCGGCTCTTCCCAGATAAGCTCGCGCTAAAACCGATACGAAAATTGGCCAAGTCCTCGCGAGACTCCTCTCAAAGCCGCTAAAGAAGCGACGTGTATATACGTATGTGTGTGTGTCGGTGAGTGAGGTGTAGTTAAATAAATTTCCCGGGTTATAGAGTCGCGGCCAATTTTCGCTAAACGCTCTTTGGGACCTGGTGCAGGGCCGGGGCACTGAATTATCGCGGCGCTCGCGCGTGGGCATAATGGCGAGAAGAGCGAGGCGCGTCTTTATGGCTCGCGGATTTCCGCCGCGGCCGCGCGAGAGAGAGACAGAGCGCGATATCGTGTCGGATTTCGCGGGCACGCGCCTACTTCTCCGTGAGACGGCGCGGGAGCCGTACGGTAGGGGTATAACGCCTTATTAGCCCGGCTAATGGCGCACTTCTCGCGCGATCGGTGTTTCCCCCTTCCTTCAACCCCTTTTCCAGAGACTGACAAGCGACGCAAGTTTTTCCCGTGTGTATACGTAATTAAAACTCGTAGTGTTATTACACAGACGACATGGCTGCGAATGATCGTTAAGTAACGCTAGCGTAGATTGGGGATCGCGTATATCAGGAGTGCGCCGGCATCGCCGGCCCCATACGGGCGCCATAAACAGCTGGCCCACAACGTCAAAGCTCTTTGTCGCTGGAAAATTCAGCGCGCGTCTTCGTCGCGTATACCCTCCCATATCCTTTTCTTCTTCTGCCCGCTATGTGTGTGTGTGTGTCTCCTAACGCGATCCAATAAATCTATTTCACGGATCATTTTTTTTTGCAAGCTAAAGCTCGCGATGTAATTCAACCCCTACGAGAGTCTCTGTGTTTCTCGGGGTTGCTTTGTTAACTGTGTGTGTAGAAGGGAGGGCAGGTAGAGATAGCCTAGAGGAGATAAGCGAGAGAGTAGGCTTGTTCTCGACTTGTTTGCGCGGGAGTACGACTAGAGAGCTCTCCGCGCTCTGCTCCGAATGCGGGCGTTACGGCTCGGCGAGTAATTCACCGTAATTTATCGTAATATTCGCGCACGCATTTGTTCGCCCTCGTTCGCCCCAACTCGGAGGGGGCGTTTTTTTTCTTCCACCTTTATACCTGTAATAATTCAAGCCCACCACTGATAATGCGTGTAATACAGTCAGAACCTATTATAAACGAAAAATACATCTCCGAATCTCAGTTATGTACGAGTGTACGTGTACTAAAATGCCTTGGTATTCCGTTAAAATTTCAGTATCGCCGACACTTCCGCTAGCGGACATAGTGCGGGAGCGCGAGCAGCAGGAGCGCGAGCGAACGCGCAGGTCGGCCGCGGCGGTCGCGGCGGCGGCGATGGTCAACAGGCAAGCAGCCGTCGCCGTGGCAGCGGCAGCAGCAGCCGCGGCCACGACAGCGGCAACGGCGGCGCCGACGGACTGCCAGGACGGCAGGGACGGCCTCACGAGGAGCAGGGCCGAGCGGCACAGGGAGCGAGAGCGGGCCCGGGACTGCCAGCGCGACGTCTCCATCTGCTCGATCGAGCCGCCCGATCCCGTGTTCGTATCATCCTCGGCGGCCCTCCTCGCGCTACAGAAGATCAAGGAGGCCTCGCTGTAAGTTCAACGACCATGTACACTTTCTGTCTATGTACAGATCGGTGAATGTTTGCACGTTTACCGAGAGCGATACGGTTTATCGGTATAATCATACCGATTCGCTAATAATTTTATTGTAAGTGAATCTGCGAGGACTCGCGGAAAAAAGTCCGGGGCATAATCGGTTATAGCGCTCGTAAAACTAAACACGGAGAGAGAGAGAGGATAGAGAGGAGCGCTCATGAATAACGCAGGTACATCGATCGGCTCTCGATATTCTACGGAATCGGCCGATCATAATCGAGAAGAGAGAAGCCGAGAAAAAGCCGAGTAATAAAAGCAGCTAATGCCCCTCGCTCTATATATCGAATCAAAAGTCAACCGCCGAGCTTTTTCCAGCCGATTTGTCTCCCTCTCCCCCCGGGGGGGGGGGGCGTCAATCACGAGTAGCCGCGCGCGATAATGCGTATAGAGAGCCGTAAAAATTTGTCCCCCGCTTTATTCCCCGGCGACGCATTCTTCCGCGAGCCGGCTTCTTGCATTCGGCTGAGCGGCGGCTATTAGCGCGCGAAAGGGGGATAAACAAAAAGGAACGGGGCCAGTTCCGTTGGAAAATCCTTGGAAATATCGGTATAAGCGCGACCGATAAATCAAGCTTCTTCGATCGAGCGAGAACGGACGGAGAGCGGCTTGCCGTATACCATTCGCCGCGGTAGCAAGAAACGGAAATCCGCGGCGATCGTCCGAGGCTGTTTGATACTCGGGACAAATTGTCTCGTCGCGCTTAGGAGATATCGACGCTTGTTCGACCGGCTAATTGATTACGTTGAATGCATATGCGACGGCTGTGCTTCTTTTTTTTCCTCTCGGTTAAACGCGCTCGTACGCGGAATCGTTGACTAATGCGCCTGTTTTATATTCATTAGGCTGGCTCTAAGCCTTATGCACCGTAAAATTTTCCAATATCACGCGTGTCCGCCGTATATAAAGAGAAAAAAAATCGGAGTAAAATAGCCGTAACCGGGGCGGCATTAGCAGTAGCCGCTTGTTAAAACGACGCGGCTCTCGCGTAAAATGAAATTTCGAAAAGCATACGTGGCTTTGAGGAGAAGCCGATCAAGCCGCCACGGCCGCGGGGCCCACCCGTACACATCGGCGAAGCGTATAAGGGAGGGACCGACTTGAGCAATAAGCGAGTGGGCCGATCGCGCTCAGCCCCTCTCGGTTCTTTCGCACGGGAGAGCAGCCCCCGTTATATTCGCGAGCTCATAAAGTAACACGTCGATATCATTAAGGCGCCTGTGCGCGAGAAATGATCGGCCGGGCCCCGTTCGCGGAAGAAGAATAAGAGGATCGGCAGGCTGCGGCTACCGCCTCTGGCCCGGGAACCCGGTCACGCCCGCCCCGAAGCGATTACGCGCGAAACGCACGAAACAGCCTCTCCTCCCCCTACCTTTTATGATCGTCGATCATTAAATTCCGTCGCGCAAGGTGGGCTCGTTCCTTCTCTCTCCCTCTCGCTCGCTCTTACGCAGCCGCGCTACGGCCGAAAAGGGGCTCAATTTTGCGTGCCCCTTTTTTTTTTGGTTGTTGCTCGGCACGAGCATGTATACGTGGGATATATAATGATTTCGCTGGACTGCCGCTCCTCCGAGCTGTAATTTCGAGCGGGCAGGTAGCTTTACGGGCCGCGAAACGGAGTGTCAAGTCGTAATTGTCGGTGTACACCAGAAGTTTGGAGAACGAGAAGGGGTACGGGGAGGGCTATGGAAGCCAGAGAGGAGAATAATTTTCAGCCGAATCGATCGGCTGCTGTTAGGCTTTATAAAAAGATAGGGGGGCATGCTGGGGAGCATCAGGATTGAAAGTACAAAGGTTTCGTTTTGACGAGCGCAGGGTGTTCCACAACAAGCGGCCCGCCCTGACGCAGGGCCTCGGCCTGAGCGGCCGGTCCAACAACGTCGGTGCGAACAGCGTGGGCGGCAATGGCACGGCTAGCCTCGCCGTCGTCGACGGGGACTGCGGCGACGCGCTCAAGCGGCGCAAGGTGCACAGGTGCGACGTCGCCGGCTGCGACAAAGTCTACACCAAGAGCTCGCATCTCAAGGCCCACAAGAGGACGCACACTGGTAAGTCGATCTTCTTTTTTAATCATACACGCGTACAGAAAACTAATTGATTTTTCGTAAAGAGCAACAGCAAAATGTCACGCGCTTTTATAGGATTATTGCTTTGATCAATTGAACGCGCTCGAATTAATGCCCGCGACTTTATCTCGGAATGAAACGCAGGTATAAGCGCGGCTTTAATGATCGACGGACTCGCTGAAATGATAATACAAATAACTCGAGGAGCATTTGCATACGGGAATATAAAGCGGCCGGTAACCGGTGACTCTACAATCGCGATCCAGTTGTCGCTGTTGGTTGTACGGCGCGGCTGTTAAGATATTAGTGATTGATTATTTTATCGGAGATATAACACAAGACGTTGTGATTAAGCGTGACGTTAAAATATTCCAACTCACGCGGACCCGCCGCGGCTCTTTACACGCTTGCATACTCGCGAATCGAAGCAAGCTCTCGAGGGTATTTATCATTTTGTTATCGGGTTTACTTAACGCCGCGCTATTTATTTTATTGTCGCGCTAAACGGAAAGCGTTTAGTTAAGCATAACGATTTACAATTCCAGCCGAGTATCGCTGTCTTTCCTTTTTGCTTATAATTCGATTTTTTTGCTAATTCTCTTTTTGACACCTTCACCGACAAGAACTTGAAAAATAAGCCAATGTTTGTGTTTTCGTTCCATCATAAATCCACGTTTATCAAAGTCTAGTGCATTGCGCATTAGCCGCAAGTCGGGGAGGCTTGACTTATGCAACGAAAATGATAATCTAGATCAAATCCCATTGATCTTTGCTCGGAGCGGCTCGATCGTCTCCACCCTATTTTCTGCCAATCGATAGCGATCGTTGCATTATGTATACCAAGTGAAATTCACACATTTTCCGATAATCTGAAATCGGCCGTTCAACTTTTTCCTCATTCCGCTCGCTCCTTTCATCTCTTACTTCTCCGCAAGTCTCTCACACGAGCTTCGCCGATCAAAAAACGATCTCTCTCTCTCTCTCTCAAAGTCCATTAGAAAGTTTTCTCAACAATTCATTACCCAATAGAAACAAACCGCTCAGAGCGATCTCCCCGATCGATTCGTCAAGCCGATTGCTCACACCGTACACCGAATGTGTCTCTACGTACAGAGTTCCTTGAACCTGTTGCCGAGCGGACACTTAAAAGTCCAGCCATATGCCCGTTCGCCGGTGCTCGAACGAAGACGAACAGCGGCCTCGCTTTCTCTCCCACCCACTGTGTCTTCCTCTTTCTCCGAGATGCTGGGGCGCGAGTCGCGCACGCTTCTCTCATTACGCGGATCCGGATAATAGGGAGATAAGTGAGCGACACATCACTCGGGCCGATTGATCGATACGCTTCAGCCAGGGCGTTTCGTTCTCCTTTTTTTCCTCCTCCTTCTTCTTTAACCGACGCCAATTCTCTCTCTCTCTCTCCCTCGCACTAGGCGTTTAAAGACGGCGTCTTTTATCGCTGCGATCGAGGCCAAATGCTGGGCCGATAGCACTCTGCCGACTGACGTCTCAAGGGAGGTCCTCCCAACTGTATACGCACCTGCCGTGGGTGCTCGCGAAAAAAAGAATATATCGCCTTCTTCAAGGGACACTCGGCCGTATCTTTCTGGTGCATCTTATTGTTCGGACAATTCCGGCAGCTGCTAATAGAACTCGAAAATACTCCAATCAATGGCTTTGATCGATGAAAAGCCAAGAATAATCGAAAAACGTAATAGACAAAAAAGGGATTTTCCCGGGTTGCGCTGGAAGGAAACAAAAGGTCGCGAGGAAAGCCTGGGAGGAAGCGTCCCACGGTTTGCCAAGTCCACTTTGAAAGAGTGCGAGCGAGAAAAGAAGGAGTCGGGCAGCGGCCGGAGGGACTTGGCGACAGCTGTCCATCCGTCCTCGCGGACCCTGGAAAGAGGATGCCGAGTCGAAGAGTCGATAAGAGGGGCCTGGCCTACCTCACTTTCCCTATCAATCCCCTATCCACTGCACCTCGTCCTCTGTGCCTTAACGAAGCTGTATAGGAAACACACACACAAGCTCCCGAAGACCCTCCAATAATTGGGTGTGAAGGAGTACTGAGAGAGGGAGAAAAGCACAGAGAGGAGTCCGATGATATCGGCCGGACGAGTCTTTAAAGCGCGCGCGACTCGAAAGGGACAGATCGACGGCCCAAGACTCGTGAGATTCACAAGTCCTTCTTCTTCGGACCTCCCCTCTTTTGCCAATCCTCTCCCCCTCCTCCCTTTGCGCATCCGCTTTGCTCGAGAGACTCCCTTTGTACTCTCTGCTCTAGATTGCTTGTTACCCGTTTAAACGTACCTTTCTGGACCCTCGAAACGTTGGTTCTTAAATTTCGCTGATATCGTTGAATCCTAGGGCTTAGTCGTATATTTCATACAGGAGATCGAACGGAAGGGGGTCAGTTGTTTAGACTCACGCCGTAAGCTAGGGCTGATCCTTGGATCTTGTCATCTCTCGGGACGACGAGGAGCCGTCCGAGCAAGCGAGATATGACACGACGAGACGCTCTCGCGAAGGAATAATTGCCGACAGCGAGATGTCTCGGTGGGATAGACCTCTATCCTGACGCTCGTCATCGCACGGTCCCACTGGGACGACGAGCGCTCATGACAATGCTCAGCCAATTTTATAAACCGTATGCTGGAGAGATAAGACGGCCACTGGCTTACGATTCGTTGTCTCTAGCTTTATCCTTTGTATTATTCACGTTGATCAATTGATTTTAATTAGTTAATAAATCGGCAAATAGTGGCATTTTGCAAGATTTCAAAGCTCTTCGTATAGCCGAATATTATATCTATATAAATATGCGCATAAATATGTGAAAAGGTCCGCTCGTAAAACACTGCCGATTCTGTCCGCAGGTGAGAAGCCGTACCAGTGCACCTGGGAGGGCTGCACGTGGAAGTTCGCACGCTCGGACGAGTTGACGCGGCACTACCGCAAGCACACCGGCCAGAAGCCGTTCAAGTGCCATCTCTGCCAGCGCTCGTTCTCGCGCAGCGACCATCTATCCCTGCACATGAAGAGGCACTGATCCCAGCGCAGATCGCGTCGGCCCCTGCCTTTATACAGAGCCGTGCACAGCCCCAGGCAAGGAGCTGCCTCCGCTGCTGCTTCTACTGCCGCTGATGCTTACAGCCTGCAAACCGTATAACGGCTGTATAATCCACACATCCACAGCACAGAGATATATATATATAAGACACGCACACAACGCATATACACATACATGCACACCGAGAGAACACACATGTTCACACAGACACACTTGGGACCTGAGGAGCGCTACGTACGCGTCCGCCTGGGCTGACTCTTTTCGCTCAGTTCGACGAAGAGGGACGATGAATCGCTGATTATGCCTAGGGAACTCTCGAGAGCCTGCGTATATACATATGGCGACGATGAAAACGACAACGGCTCGTTCGCCGAGACTGTTCACTTGTATACGGCGAGCCCTCGCGGGATGAGCCCAAAATCGGAAGGAAAAACGTAGGATCGGCTGGTGATGGTGTTGAGCCAATGAGCGCACGGGGCTCGTCGGTGCTTTGGGGGAGAAGCGAGGAGGACGCGAGGGATGAGTATATGCACAATTTGTCGCTTCTGTGATTAGTGAAATTTCGGCCTAAAAAGCTTTGCGCGATACCTGAAGTATACGAATTTGAGAGTACCAATTAATTAGAACGAATTTACGTAGGGAATTTAGAGACGCGACGCGAGACGGATGAGAAAGGAAGATTTCGG